>PVHY01016910.1:0-32675 GCA_004024945.1 Uropsilus gracilis
CATCCATCCATCCATCCATCCATCCATCCATCCATCCATCCATCCATCCATCCATCCATCCATCCATCCATCCATCTGGTATGACTTTTCTTTCCAAATTAGTTTAGTTTTATTTAACCTTTCTCTTTAAGCTGAAAATTAAGCCTGTGGATTGAACCCCATCCAAGCTCTGTCTCTTTCTCTCCCTCTTCCCCCAGCTCCCACTGCTTCTTTATTCCATCTAGATATCACCCCCCAGTGGCCTGCGCACTGGTGGGAAGAGGGAATGAGATTCCTCTTAGAGATCAGATAGCAGTGAGGGGCGACATGACCAGAAGCTCCAGCTGAGGACCTTGTCTCTCACACTGCAGTGGTCATCTGCTCAGGGTTGGGATGCCTGACAGTTCTAAGGCTGGTTTGCAGAGCTCACTCTGAAAGCTGGGGTGCGGGAATAAGGACTCAGGATTTTCTCTGAAGAATTTCTGCCTGTCAGCCACCTGTGCCTCCAAAGTTCCTGTTCCTGAGCTCAGACATTGGTGAAATGAGGACGAGTCTCTGTTGAAGGCCCATGGATGCCAGTAGACATGGATTCAGAAATAATTGTGCTGAGCCATGGTGTCAACCAGAAACGTGTCCTAACAGAGTTATAAGGAGAGGCATGACAGAAAATCTAAAAATGCACCAGAGTCCCATCAAGACATATTTGCTAGGTGGCCCTCAGAGTGGCAGGGCTGTTAGAAAGCTTAGGACTTTCCTAATAAAGGGAGCATGATGAGCATCAGCCCATCAGCGCCCCCCCCTAAACTCCCCCCTCCCTCCTTACTTCTGTTTGCCCAGAACTCACTATCTCACTCTAGTTTCTATTTTATGCCTTTTTCAGAATTCTCTTCTACTTGTGATACTGTCTGTGGATCAAATGCCACATTCTCTGATTTGTGCCTGAGAGAGCGGAGATGACATCTCAAGACTCAGGCACACAGAGGTTGTTTCCTGCTCCACCCTGGCCTCAGAGCGCGGCAGCTCACCTGCCAGCCTGGGAACCCAGAACTTCCACCTGGACGTTCAGGCTCGCCAAGGCCTGGATTGGCTCTACGGCTGTGTTTTCTGCACACCTGACCCCCTTTGGAATTAAAATGAAGGTTTAAATAAAGCACTTCACTAAGCACAGACAAGCACCGTGTGCAGGAACGGGCTTGCTACATAAGCAAATCTCCTGCCAGTTGGAATCCGTGTGTGTGTGTGTGGGGGGGGTGTCCTCAGGTGAAAGTGTCTGACACGGAGCCCCCCATCCTCTCCCGAGGGGCCCCTACACAGGAGGGCAGAACCAGGCAGGAGGGTAATACCCTCGGGGTTCACTCTCCACAGGAAACCTCGCTGTACTCAGCTCACACCAGGCCCTGGGGCCGTGTGACTTTCAGGGTCCCAGCACCTCCTAACCCATCTGTTGACCAGCATTCCCAGGGATTCTCTGATCACCCTGCCAACGTCTCTCCACCGAAGGCTGCTTCCAGGCGGAGGTCCCATCTCCCCAGGTGTGGACATCCTGCAGGTTGTTCAAATCCCACCAGCTCGGGGGTTTGAGAAATGCCTGTGGGCGTCAGGAGTGGCGGGAGCAACCCTGGATGACAGAGAGGCTGAAGGCAGGAGGCAGAGGGGGCCAAGGCCAGGGAAGGCCCCGAGGGTAGTGGCAGCTAAGGGCACCACCCCACCGCAAGCTGAGCAGAGAAGACAGACCCCAACAGACCCCGACAGATCCGACAGACCCCGACAGACCCTGACACTGACACTGACTGCTCTGCCCAACAAGCACAGACCGGACCATCACCAGAGCTGAAGGAAACCTCTCGGAGGTCACGGGCTCCTTCCACATCTGTAGCCCCTGGCCTGCCCACGCCCTATCCACTGTGCAGGGTTTTACTGAGATGGGCAAGCGAGTCAGACACTTCCTTGCAGAGAAATCCAACCTTGCACGCACTGCGATAGGCCTCAAGAATCATTATTTCGTTCACAAGCAAAGTGCAGGGATATTGCTGCACATCAGACAAAGCAGCTTCCCAAGGAGGTGAAGATAGCGACCGGCAAGTCAGTTTAAGATCGAGACAACCTTCTAGGTGGGGGGGGGGGGCTCACGCTCGCTTAGTAAATAGCCACACTCTCTGTCCCACACCCAGCTGAAGGCTGTTGCTGAGCTCTCTTGCTGCAGGGAAAGCGGGTCTAGCTCCCACTGTCTCCACAGACACACCCTACCTGGCAGCCATGTTCCCAAACTGCCATCTTCCATGGGGCAGAACATTCTGGAAGGTCTGCAAGTCGCCCCCCTCCCCCACCTTCCTGGCAAGAGAAGAGAGGGCATGTGCTGGGTGCCTATCACTCAAAGCGGGTACCTTTGCTCAGCTTTCTGGGCCCTCATGGGTTATCTGACTGACTCTGTGGTCTGCAAATCCCATTGTCACTGTGACATGGACAGTGGGAGGAATGATGTCACTGCCTATTCCAGCTGCAGGTAGCCTGAGTGACTGGACTTACAGAGGCACTGAGCCGAGATGCTCTCCCCAAGATGCTCCCGGTGGAGCTGCACCCCAACTGCCTGGTCTTTGCCCAAATAGGACGAAGGTGAGGGAGATGAACCCCCAGGAACCAAGAGCACAAGGGAGCTTAACCGCTTCCTACGCAAACACACTGCGCCTCCAACATCTCCAGGGCAAGGGAATGAAAGCACTGGGAGAGACCCGCAGGATGGTGCTTGGGGACCATTCCAGCAGTCACTGACATCTTACAGAGGGAGAAAGAGTCCCAGAGCTCCTTGAAGGAGGCTCTGCAAGTGGCCCGAAGCTCTGCCATGTCTGTTCTCAGCAGCCTTGGTTGGGGACTTCCCCGTTGTTCTGTGGATGATGGTGGGAACGGCTTTCTTCCTGCTAGATTTTCTCTCTGTCTCCTCCTGGTCTCTATCGCTTCTCCACTGCCTTTTCTTTCAGTAAAACCCTTTAACTGAGCATTGCCCTATGCCCCAGGCAGCCTTTATCAGCCTCTAGGGGGAGCTCTAGCTGCCCAGCTGTGGTCAGGGCGCTGGTTACCAGGGGAAGCTGGGAAAAAAAGGGACTCGGGAAGGAGCAGCTGATGTCACAACGATCAGGAAATTGGCTGCTCGCTGGGTGAATCGAGGACGAGGAAGCAGTTCGTTCATTTTATTATGGAAAAAAACCCTGCTGATGATAACGAATGTACTTGTTGCAGTAAGACCAGAGCCCAGCTCGGTTCATCGTTGATGGAGATGAATACGATGGCTCAAAATCGTAATTATTTGAAATTCAAAAGGAGGAAAGTTAAATAACCAGCGCTTTTTGCATTTTCTAGTGAAATGGCATCAATTTCATCAGAAATAGGGTTTCATTTGTCTTTGTTATCTCGTCTATTAAACGCCAAATGTGATCCTGACTTGAGGTCACTTAGAATAAAATATACATATGATTTTGAGAATACCCCACCCCCTGTCCTGCTCGGTGAGTTGACCTTGTGTTTATTCCCAGCTATTTTCATGACGTGGCTGCCAGGAGGGTGTGGGAGAGTAACCACCTTGAGATCATTTTAGGTGAGTTTAATTACGGTCCTCCTGATGACAGGCATCCCACTCTTTCTAAAAATGAAATGTTGAATAAAGTGGCACCATTTTATAAGCTATTCTTAGGCAGGGGACTGGCTTAAAGAAGGGAATGAGGGGTTGAAGGAAAAGAGGGTTGAAGGTTCCAGCTGATGTACATTGCGTTAGGAGAGAGTTCTTGCTAAAACCATTCAAGGGGCGGGGAGAGAGAGAGACAGAGAGAGAGAGAGACAGACAGAGAGAGACAGAGGCAGACAGAGAGAAGGAGAGAAGGAGAAAGAAAGAGAGGGAGAGAGAGAGAACCTTTCTGAAGTTGCAGCGATAAACCATTAAATGCAGAACGCGTTTTATAAGAAAGCCACTCTCTGTGTCTACGCAGGCCCAGGCCACCTCTCCTTTCCCCAATAAACCTGTCATTTTAAAATACAGAAAAAAATAAATGTATTTTATAAGAAAACATTAAGCCATGAAAATATCCTTTAACCTCCACAACAGCTGTTACGTAGCGAGAACGTTGGAGACACAGACCCGGCCGGCTGAGAAGGCTGGAGAGAATTTGCTTTGGGGAAGTCCTTCATGTGGCATGAGCGAGGCCGTCGTGCCCTGCGTTTCTTCTGTGCTTGACCAGAGAATTGCTTCCACCTGCTCGGTGGAGGTCAGCGCCATCGGGGGCAGTGGGCCTTGCACCCTCAAGCCGCTGGGCTTGCCCACAGCCCAGGCAGAGGGCATGGGCTGCTGAGTAGAGAGGTTGGCAGCAAACTTGTAAACGGAATGGCTTGGGAGGACACAGGGATGGCATGCGTGTTCCCGGATACTTACATAGATGTCTGCACCATAAAATCCATCCTGGTAAACAACACTGCAAGGGTGCACACACAGAGAGAAACATCCAGATTAGTGCATCGCCCCATGCACACACGCCGGCCTGTGCTGGCGAAGTTAGTCTGGCCACGAGACCCGGAACACAGGAACCGAGGAATTTCCACTCTGCTAAGGAGGCTGGAGGCCCGGTAGCGGGCAGGCTGAGGAATCAGACCGGGGCGGGGCGTGGTGGTGCGTTCGGCAGCCGCCCTGGTTGGGTGAGGGGGGTGCAGAACTGCAAGAAGGACTGCAGCTTATTCTCTGTGGCCTGCTCAGATGGGGGCTCAGACTTTGCATTCGTTCAAACCACACAGACCCCCCCCCCAAAAGATCGCCTGCTTGAGAGACATGACTGATAAGGCAGAGACAACAGGGGGCGCATTTTCAGTGAAGGTGACAGCTGAATGAGATTGGTGGAGTCAGACAACCCAGTGATTTCAGAAGTGTTCTTCGCTATTCCTTTGACTCAAAGCGTGACACTGGGTAATTCTGTGTGCTGCAATTTGAGCAAATATCCTTTGGTAGAATATCTCTAATTAGACAGGTGTGTGAGAGCATGCGTGCTAGTATGTTAGTGCCTGTACCTGTGTACTGCTTGGTGTGCATGTAGATACATGTGCTTATGTGAACACACATGTGTGTGCAGGCATATACCATGTCCACAGGTAAATGTTGGGATATTTGTGTGCACATCTGCATGTGTACATTGTGTGTGATCACCTGTGTGCGCACATGAATGTCTGGGTGCATCATACGTGTATGTACACATAGGTGCCCACACCATAGGGAGATTGTGTATATGTGTTCACATCTGCACATGCATAATGTGTGAAATGTGCACACCTGTGTGTGCATTTGCACGTGCATGTGCCTGCACACAGCTGTGTGTACACACTGGTATGTGCATGTATGTGCACACACAAACACCTTACAAGCATCCTAGCCACACTCAGCAGGCCTCTCCTTGGGACGGAAGAAGCCTGGTCGCCTATGGACATTCTGATCTGATCATGGTCCACCATCCTCACTCTGAGAGGAGGGGCTTCACGGCAGGGCGAGCAGCGGTCCTGGACTTATCCAGAAGGTCCCTGGTGTACCTTGAGCGGGACAGTCAGGACGGGTCTCAAAGCTCTGAGACCGTGTGACACTGGCAAACTTCCTAAGCACTGAAATGGGCTGGGGGGGGGGCGTGGCTCCTGCGCCCCTTGAAGCCACCTTGACTAGAACAGCGCGCTGCCCTAAGGGTGGCGGTTCTTCCTGACGCCTGCCCTGGTCACCCCGGAGTCTGCAGGGGATTCTAGGTTCTGCCCAGGCAGCAGGCACTGTGGGGGAATGGGTGGCGGGCGGGAGCGGGCTGGAAGCAGTGCAGGGAGGTCGGGAGCAGAGCGGGCGGCACGCAAGCCAAGCACGCTGGGCGGGCCGGGCACAGGTACAGGTGCACACGCACACACACACGCAGCCAAGGGACACGGCTGCGTGGAGCACAGACGCGGTCGCCCGGAGCTGGTCAGTGAGACGCACTGGCCCCTGCACCGCTGCGCTGAGTGCCTGGCGGGGACCTCCCAGGCCAAGGGACAGTGGGCATCGTCCGAGGTTCGGACGCAAAGGGGTGGTGCTTGGAGGAGCCTCGCAGGTGGGAACCCCCATCTGAGACAGGAGGCGGGTGGCACCCAGGGGCTTGGGCGTCTCACATGCGGGGTGGCCTCTGGGGGGGACAGGGCAGGGCCAGCCTTGGCCACAGGCTGCTGGCGAGAGGGAGGTGGTCAGTCTCCGTCTGGACTCAGCCCTGCAGGGGTGAGGGGAGCAGGCGGGACTGGCTTGGGGGGTGAGGGTTGGGGGCTGGGGGGTGGCTCCCCTCCTTAGTGCCGCACCCACCAGCTCGCTGCACCCCAGAGCCCCATGAGACAGGAGATGGGGGCACTGGGGTCCCCTTCAGCGCTCCTACCCATCAGGCCACGCCCTCGGCTGACCACTGACCACTAAGCTCCTCATCTGGAGAGCGGGGGAGACCCGGCAGCTCCAGGGGAGGGAGCAAGGGGTCATGCGCAGAGCAAGAACTGACCAACATCCTCGGTGTGGCCAGGCCTCGGCCCCTCCAGCTCGGCCCAGCGGCCCTCCTGGACGCCTCCCCTCCGTGGTGAGCCCCACCTCGCTCTCTGGCCTCAGCCCAGCCTCCAGGCCTCCACCTCCAAGCTCACCCGTCGGAGTCCAGCCCTGGGCTTCCATACCTGAGCTCAGGCTGCGGAAGCGGCTCCCTGACCCCCAGGACGTGTTCTCGTGGCCAGCCGTTGGCCTCCCTGTCACCGCCACTGGCCAAGAGCATCTGAGCGCGCCCAGCGAGTGGGTGGCATCCTGAGGCTTCCACCAGCTGTTTTATCGACCCATGGGAGGGCTGTGGGACCCCCAGTGGCAACCCGCACACTTTGGAGAGCAATGGACTAGAGGGGGAATGAGCGGCTTCATGTGAACCCTACAGACCCAGGAGCCGGTGGGTGGGCCGGGGGTTCGCCCAAGTGCTGGCTGTTTCTGCTGAGGGACAGTGTCAGGACGGGGACTCCTGGCATCTCTGCAGGGGTCACTACGTCCCGGCCCCCCTAGGGCGTTGTCACCCTGCTGGACCTCCTAAGGCCCCATCCCCTACCCCAGGGCATGGTGCTGGGGTAGTGGCTCTCGGGGGTACAGAGGCTGAGTGAGCTGCTATCCACCAAGCTGGGGGTCAGGAAGTCTGACCTCACAGCTCCACTTTCAATGAGCTGGACAGCAGGCAGTTGACAGAGGCATCTGCACACCTGTGCACCATGTGGAGGGGTCCTTGCCTTGCCCGGAGGCTGGGAGCAGGGCAGAGGGATGGGGGGGAAGGCTGGGGTAAGAATGTGCTAGTTTAACGAGCACAGGGTGAGGCCAGTATCGCTGGTCCAGGACTGAGGGGCCAGTCCTTGCTTCTAAGGCACAGCCTCGCCCACACACTTGTTTACTTGACATTGGAGACAGAACTGACATCTTCTCAGGTCCTGCTCTGAACGGGAGCTGGTCGTACGAAAGCTCTCATTTGTCAGTTTCCCGGACTGGACCCAACACTTCAAAGCCTGGTGACACAGATGGACTTAGAAATCCAGGAGTGTGGACTGGACCAGTATCTCGGGAGGCGCTAATCCATTTAGCCACAGCTGGTCAGAGGTCAGGGGCAATTGACCAAGGGTGGTTGATGTTCATGCAGAGATGGCCTGCCCAGCCTTGTCCAGGTAGCGCGGGACCTGTCAATCACTTGGGGACAGCTACGTGGTTTCGCAAGAACATCATTCAAAGGCACACCTCATTTTCCCAGAGAGACAAGGCCAATGGTTAAAGATCTGGGCGAACCAAGCAGGAATGATTGCACTGTAGCAAATTAGTTTACTTTTTCTTAAAAAAAAAAAAAAAAAAAAAAAAGGGAAAGCAAGAAAGTATTGGCTGTCCAATCTGGCTGGGTAACAGAATGTATCCCAGTCACAATTATATTTCTGAAAGCAAGGATATTTAAAACTGCTCTCCCTCATTGCCTCTTGTGACTGGGAAATAAATTAAAAATTTAATGTGCTTAAATCTGGATTTTTTAGGACAGGTAACGAGAGGGTCCATGAACTCTCTTGCATTTCTATAGAGCTGCGCATATGTGATAGTCACGGACATTTTCCTGGGGAAGAATATGTAATTTTTAATATTTAAGAGATGAACAAGATTTTTAAAATTCCAATCTAAGACTGACATCCCAAATTTAAGACCCACTGGTTTATGGTGATTGTCTATCATCAATGGACTCACTTAAGAGGTGTTTTTAAATATAAGAGGTTTACATTTGAAAACTGGCAAATAAAAGCCAAAAAATAAAAGCCAAAAAAAATCAAATTCGGTTTCTGGACAGTGTTATGATGGGGATGGGCAGTGGCGGCACCATTTCCAACCTCGCTACAAAACGAGGACAGTCTTAGCATCAGGCAGTCTGAGGACTAGACATTTAGGAACCAAGCCCAAGGCATGGTGGGTAGACAGGCCAGTTGCACAACTCTCGGGGCTCACGTGCAAGTCTCCCAAGAGGAGCTACATGTGGGCTCCTGCTCACACTGGCTGATAGAGGGGTCTCCCTGCCACCTCTCTTCTAAACCCAAAGTAGCAGCATCTCCTTGAAACCATCTCAAGGTATCCCGAGAGCCTTGCATAAGGTGTCATTTTTAATGGCCTGAGAGGTGGAGGTAGGCCCTACTGTGTGCCCCCAGTGTGCAGTGTGCAGGTGCATGCTGGTCCTGGGCCAGCGGCTGCTGATCAGGAAAGAACTAGGTGATCCCGTATAACTGCCCACGTTGTGCTGAGTCTGGTGATGGGCGTGTCGCTGGCAACCAGCTCATCAGCCTGCAATCTCCCTGCGTGACAGGCCCCCAGTGTTACCCTACAAGCCACAGGCAGGTGGGAAACCCTGTCTAAAACCCTCCCTGGAGCTTGTTGAGAAGGGAGGACAGCCAGGGGTCCCCAGAGAGAGAGACTGGAACTTTCTGCGTGCTCAGTACAAGACAGAGGGGGTCTTGAGGGAGAGAAAGGTGCGGGCAGCTGGTCACACTGTCAGGAACCATACCCGCCTCAACAGCAGCAGCTGAGCTCACTACACTCAGGTCACGTGACCCTGCTAGGCGGTGACCTCTGCCAGGGACTTCCTGTATCATCTGCTGTTGGCCTCCAGGCACCACTTATCTTCACTCCCCATCAAGGCAAAGGTAACTCCTGTGATTACGCCAGGTGCCCAGGGGTGTATGAGAAAGTGGGGGGTCAGCCCCTTTTGCCCCGAGCCCGTGCATCCATAGGATGGACCATCCCACGGATGGACGGTGCAGACACGAGCCTGGTGACTCACTTAACCATCCTGACTCAAGGCTGGCAGCCCCTGGGGTTAGCGGACTCAGGTTCTGCTTATTCCTGTCCCACTCCTCACCCCAGCCCCAGGTCTGCCCAGGTCCCTACACCATGCTGGGCGTCAAGAGGACTACCCAGGTGCCCGGGACCCTAGTTGGATCTGCTGAGCGGAGGAAGGAGGGATTGTCCACAACAAGGCTTTAACTGCCGAGAGGGAGGCAGGGAATCCCACAGCGTGAAGAGGCCAACCACGTCCACGGGAGGCGATGACCAAGCTTGGCGAGGGCAGGTAGTTGGCACCCTAACAATGTCACCCATGGCTCCAGGTGGGGGTAGGGAGCCACCCAGGCATGTGGGGTGCATGCCACATTGGGGGTTGGCACCTTAGACACAGTCTATCCACACAGGGATTTCTCATGAGCAGGAGACTCAGGGGAGCAGCGAGGAATGTCTCCAACTGACGATGGGGAGAGAACTTGTTCCTTGACATGCAGTTCGCTAGGTGACCGCTGAGGAAAGCTGGGCTGGCGGGTGCGAGGGGGCCCTGCAGGATTCGGTGGGCGTAGAAGTGTCTGCTATTTCCTCTCTTTCGGGGGGGCCTTGTGCAAACACCCTAGCCAGGCTGGGGGCCTTCCTTGGTGCTGACCAGCACCCCACCTATTACCTCTCACAGACAATGAATATGCATCCCCTACCCCCAGCCTGGGGAGCCCCCTCCAGTGACACCCCGAATGCAACGGTTCTAAGGTGCTGAGCTGTCTGTCTGGAGCAAAGGTGATGGCCGAATCTCGCATCTCCCCTCCCCTGACTTTGGAGACAGCAAGAGCAGGAAATCTAGGGTTTCTTGAGCCAGAGGAATCCTGATTCTGCCCCTTCCTGGCACCGGGGAGCTTTCCAACCTCTTGGCCCCGGCGAGCGCCAACTCAGGGAAGCCTCTGTCTGAGATGCTGATGGATGAGAAGGTGCTTGCACCCCAAGCATCTCCTCATCCATCAGCACCCCCGGCCACCCGCTGATCCCCCCCCCTTCACTCGCACCTGCTCTTCTAGAACCTTCAGACTCCGACACATGAACCCGGAGCCCTTCGACCCCAGCCCCGCTCCTGAGGCTTCCTCTTACTATAGCCAAGTGCCCACCTGGCAACAGGTCTTCCTGTGTCTGTGTGACCGCTCAGAGGACAGCCACCCGATCTAGAGGGTGGAGTCCGGCACAGTCCGGGCGCAGGGCACCACCGAGGGGGCCCTCTGGCGCCGTGGGCACCTGACTGAATCCGAGGAGGCGTGACTAGCCACACGGGGTTTCGGATGTCGGCCATCCCGTCTGCCAGGGCCACACCCGCCCATTCCGCCACCGTGATCAGGACTAGCCTGAGATCTTAAAACTCCCTCCGGGCCGGAGCAGCGGCAGAACCCTGGCTGCACAGACGTGGGGGCCTCTCCCGGGCGAGGGTGGCAGCCATTACCGCGGGCATTTCCAGCACGCAGCGCGCGGCCTAAGCGAGCGAATGGCGGCTTCGCAGGAGGCGCGACGCTCTGAGTCTGTGAAAGGGGCTCCCGTGAGATAAGCCACGTCGTTTTACTGGACGCTTCTGTCAGAGCATGTGGGACGCTCCCCTTCAGAGCGCACCGTCTGGCCCTGCGCTCGCGTCTGCCAGGTCGTGTCTGCCCGGCGTGGGCCTGAAGGAGCTGGGGGTGAGGGTTACACTAGCCACGATGATGTCACAAGCGTAGGGCAGAGGACACACGGCTGCATTTCCTGGAGGGCGGGGAGAACTGGGGGCCAATTCTCCTTGGGTTTAAGGCTGGAGAAAACAACAGCCCTAAATCCTTTCTCTCGCCGCTTCTGCTAAGAAGCTCAGAACCGACCTCAGCCTGAACTGAGAGATGCTAAGTCCTATCTGTTCCCCCTCCTGACAACTCCCCCGGCTTTGTTGCTTGCACCCTTCCATGCTCTCCAAGGCATCCGTTTCTTGTAGACTCCACCGCTCTGCGCCGGAGGGGGAGGGGAGAGTGGGGAGTGGAAAGGGGGTTTCCCCTAGATCTGGGCGCACCCCGGTTTTCTCAAAGGTCCTTACGCCGCAGAGCTATGAACAACCCGCCCAGCTCTGCCCTGCAGTCCCGGATGTGGTCCTTGGCTCTCGACAGATCCTAAAGCCGGTCACCACCCAGGGCAGCCTGGCCTCACCGTCCTGGGCACACTGGTTCTCCCGGGGGGGCAGCGGCCTGGGCCTGGGCTGGGAGGGAGCAGCCTGAGTTCCGAGGGCACCTAGCAGCACCCCTACTCATGCCCTCACTGCACGGCGACAGCCCCTGCATCTACCGGTAGACTGTCCCAAAGTCCCCCGGACAAAGCTCCCTGGCGGAGGTCCACCACACTCCCTGCCTGGGCGGGGCCGGCTGCGCTTGGAGGGTCCCACAAGGGAGGAAGGTGGAGAGGGCCTGAGGATGCCAGGGTGGCCACGCTGGCCGTTGGAGGGGGAGCGGTCACCGCCGTCCCCTGGCGACATGGAAGCCCACGGTCGGGGCGCTGGCCATGGCTAGCAGCACCCCGCGGCCAGCGCCCCTCTGCGCCGCGCTCGGTCTCCAGCAGGTCCGCGACGGCACGGGGCACGGAGCACGCTGCAGGCACCCGCCGCGACAGCACGCGACACGCATCGCCAGCACTCCGCGGGCCGAGCAGGCGGGCTGCATGCGGGCGGGCGGCTCGGGCGTCAAGACCAGCAAGCGCACCCCACTTACCCGCCATAGGCCGGGATCGGGGGCGGGGGCGCCGCGGCCCGGAAGGTGTTGTAGACGGCTCGGCCGCGGCCACGCAGGTGCGCCCCTCGGTAGGCTGCCGCGGCGGTGGCGGCTGGATACGGGAAGCCGGGCACTGCGGGAGAGAGAGAGCAGAGGCCTGAGACCGCAGCTGCGGGGTGCACCGACTGCCAGGACCCGATGCCCACCGGCCCCCTGGACACCCCCTCCAGCACACACACGCACACACATGTATACCCCGGCAGTGTGCATGGACACACAGCACACACATGTATACCCTAGCAGTGCAATCCACACATATCCACACACATGTATACCACAGCAGCGTACATGCACACATATCCACACATGCATGCCCTAGCTCTGTACATGTACACGGATCCACATGTGTATACCCCAGTAGCGTGCACACACACGTACACTCCACCAGTGTACATGGGCACACACCCACACACATGCATGCCCCGGTGGTGCACGTACATACACTTTCACACACATGCATACCATGGTGGTATACATGCACACACATTCACACATGTGTAACCTAGTAGTGTTCATGTATACTCACCCACACATGTGTACCCTGGCAGTGTACATGGACACACATCCACATATGCCTACTCTGGCGGCGCACATACATGCAACCACACGTGTATGCCCTAGCCATGTACGCGGACACATACCCACATACATGTACACTCGAGTAGTATGCATGTTCATGGTAGTGTACATGGGCACACCCCCACACATATATATTCCAGTAGTATACACACATGTATACCCCACTGGTGTACATGTACACACATCCACACACATATACCCTAGCAGTGTACATGGACACACATCCACACATAGGTATACTCCGTCAATGTACATGCACACACACCCACACATGCACACACATACACCCTAGCAGTGTACATGGACACACATCCACACACATCCACACTCTGGTGGTGTACACACATGTATACCCCAGTAGTGTACATGTACATGGATCTACACGCATGTATAGTCTGGAAGCATATGAGCACGCATACCCACACACATGTACGCCCTGATGGTGTACATGTACACACATCCACAGATATGACCTGTATGACCTGGAGTATGCATATACATGCATGCCCTATTCGTGCATGTGCACATACACCCACACACGTATACCCCGGTCGTGTACATACACACACACATACCCTGGCAATGTACACACATCCACACACATGTATACCCCGGTAGTGTACATTCACACGTACGTCCAAGCACAGGGCAGACACTGGGGTGCGCACACTGCATGCATGTGTGCGTGCACAGACACAGGGAACAGGTCACGGGTGCAGAGGTGTGCCTTCGTCTGTGGGGCTCTACGTTGGCATGCTCACTGCCGTGCGTCACGTGTGAGCCTGGGCTGGTGCACAAGGGTGTCTGACGGGTCACAGCTTCCCCCGTGGAACCTGATGTGCTGCCCGTTCCCTCCCCTTAGGGACGGACGCTGCTTCCTGAGGTTCTAACCGAAGCGCAGCCTTCGCGGGACAACGTGTCCCCGAGCTGGAGAAATACTGGGGCCTGCGGCGGAGGTCCTGCTGCCCTAGACCATCCTACGACTTTGAAGCGGCCACAGTGGCGGGCCCAGGGGGGCCAGCTCGAGGACGAGAACTCGGGCCGGTTCCCTCAGCACGGTCACAGCTGGTGCCAAGAGGGACATGGAGTCCGACGTTGAACCCCGAGGGCCAGTCTGGGGCCTTCCTCCCACTAGTCAAGACCATCCTCGGGAGGCCCCTGCCTCCGGCCGGCATTGCGCTGACCCACCCCCGATGTCCCCGGCCCCCTGGACACCGCCTGTCCTCGCCCCCAGCCCTGGCACTGTCACCCAACTTGCACCCTGGGGGAGGCGGTTTGCTGGAGATTAACCCTGAAACCGCTGCTGCCCCAGGCACGGACCCTCCAGGTTCAGGTGGCCTGGTGGGGGGTGGGCAGTGCCCACAAAGCTGGCCAGCCTACCCACAGCCCTGAGCTGTGAGCGCCCGCACCCTAGCGCCTCAGCTCCCCAACTCGGCCTTCAGGGCACGTCCTCTCCTGAGCCCACCAGCTCCACCTGGCCCTGGCCTTTGCCCCCCCTCCACCCCCACCCCTACCCTCGTGCCTTCCCCAACCAGCAGAGGACCCCCGGCTCCCTCCCCAGTGGGTTCTCATCACGGAGATGGGAGCAGGAGGCTGAGTGGACGGGCCCTGGCAGTGGAAGTGGCCTGGGCAGTGGAGGGCCAGTCCAGCCCAGTAACCCTGTCCGGCCCATCCACTCCCCACACCCCCTCACAGACGGCGACTCCAGGGAGAAGGAGGGAGAGGGAGGAAGTGTCAAGGCCCCAGGTGGGTGGGGTGGGCATCTTTGGACCCTCTGCCCTCTCAGCCGGGCTCCCTGCAGGGGAAGGACGCAGGTTCCGGGCGGGATGGAAACGCACAGGCTGACTCAGCCTCGCCTCACAGCCCGGGGGCTCTCCCCGGGGGCCCCCCCAGGCCTCCGCAGGCCTTACCCTTCAGATCAAGTTAAAGCTGCCTCCATTTTACAGCCGGGGGTCCCCCTTCCTCCCATCACCCCTGGGAGCAGAAGCCCCCATCTCACCCTCTCCCTGCTCCAAGCGCCCCCCCCCCCCCGAGGGTGCACCCCACCTGCAGCCATGTGAGGGCATGGCAGGCACTTTGGCTAGAGGCTAAAGGATACTGGGCGCAATTACCCTAGGGAGGGTCTCCCAGGTGGCCGGGCCGTGAGCCTGGAGGCCTGAGAACCAGACCCAGCACCCCACCAACGGACGTTGCCCGGACAAGGGCCGGGAAAGCGGCTGCTCCGACTCCTGGCCACGCACAGCATGGCTTGGCCTGGAGGGTGAGCCTCGGGCTGGAGGGCAGCCTGTGGGCTGGGACCACCATGCTCCCTGCTCTGATGCGCCAGGACGGGCTGTCCACCGCCGCCCCCCAGGCTGGGGCTGCAGCGCCCACCCGGAGACACCATCTCCGCGTGGCCGAGAAGACCAGGCCTGCACCCCCCCCCATCTTCCCAGCTGTCCCCAAGGACAAGCCGTCCTTGGCGACGCCACCCCAGCACCAGCCCCTCAGCCCACGCGCTGGCGGCGCTTCAGGCTGAGACGTGGAGCAGCGGCCGTGTCTGTGGGTGGCAACCACAGCCGGGAAGGCCAGGGTGGGGCCAGGGCGAGCCTGCTCTGACCCGGAGGCCATCTTGCCACGGCTCCAAGATGAGGCTTCCATCGGCTGCCCCGGCCTTTGGAAATGAAGAGGAGGAGGACGTGGCAATCTGGCCATGCAGCTGGAGGCCCGTGTGCGCACACGGGTGGCTACGCTGCCCCGTCCGTAGTCTGCAGCCCCTACTCTCCTGGGGATCCGTGGCTTGGGCCTCAGGTGTGAAGGGCTCTCCCCTGACTCAGACATCGCCCGCAGGCCAGCGTCTGTCTCCAACGCTCTGCTCCCTGGTTTCAAAGGTAGCCTGGCACAAGGTACTGGGCACCTCAGCTATGCCCGGATGCCCTCTGTCAGCTCCTTTCTGAGGCAGGCCAGGCCCTTCCTCTTTGCCGTCCATCCCGCTGACCTCCCAGCCCATCGTCCGAAGCGCTCTGCCGGGATGTGCAGAGAAACAAGATGTCAGCAGCATGGCTGGAGCTCCCTGGACCACCCAGACAATACTGGCTGGTGCACCCCCCACCCCCTCCCCTCCCCAGGGGCCACGCCAGGCACCTGCGGTTGGGTGGGGCATGGATGAGTCTGTGCAAAAGGATGAGCCACTGCCTGGCTGGGCTTCCCAGCCCTCCACTCCATTCGCCCTGACTGCTGCCTGGTGACAGGATCTGAAGATGGGTTTCTTGTTCAGGATGGCCCCCCAGACAGGTGACAGCTACGAAAAGCCACCGAGCCATGTCACCCCCTTCCTATCTGGCAGACAGCACTTTCTCGCAGCCCTGACAGCACCACCCCTGAAAGCAGCACACGTGTGCGACGAGAGACAAGGGGAAATACCAGAGTCGACCCTTAACGATCCCTCAGCCTGACTCATAGCGGCACCCGTGTCCCTCCCAGTCGTCTCCCTGAGGGCTCGCTCCGGAGACAAAAGGTCACTTTCAGAGCAAAGAGCCTGTTGGCTGCCTTGAGACGCAAGGTGGGGCGGGAGGCACCAAGTTTTTTTGTCACTAGCCTAGCAGGCCGGCTGGCGGCAGCCACGACATGGTTAAACACAGCCCGAAAGCAATTACCCAGAGAGAGATGACTCGGATACAGATGAAACAAAACCAAAATGGCTTATCCTTGAGCCACGCACACACAGACGTCTCAATTACACGCTCACGCCGTGGCACGGCGCTTGTCTTTTGTTGGCTCCAAGTTATCGTGTCATCTATCAAAGCCCCGGTTCAGGAGTTTGGATACAGTAAGGCAGCCGTGAATGGTAAATGAGGCCCATGCAAGACGCCAAATGGAGAGGCACGGGGGTCCCCCCTCCCCGTTTCTGGCCGCAGCGTCCATCGGCGCTAATGGAAGCCGTAAACCTGTCACTCGGTCCAAGATCTGCAGAGGCCCCTTTGTTAATTAAAAGGCAGCGTTAGGGAGAGAGGGCACCGGGGGGTGGGGGTGGGGGGTGAACCTGTCGGGAACCCCACCTTGGGATTGCTTCAAGTTGAAGTTCAAGTTGGAGAACCCACACACCGTCCTTCCCAATGGGAGCCACGGTCAGTGTGCCCTCGTCTGCGGACCTGGGGCAGGCCTGGTTCGAGGCAGGAGGGGAGGCCACAGGGAGCTTCATTATGCCGGAACGCTCCCTTTTAAACCGCATCCAGCATGAATCAAAGTGAAAAATCTGGTATCGCTACAGCGAAAATTGGATTTAGCTCATAAGCTAAAAATGAGTTTCTCTCCAGGAAAAGAGGGCAGGAGCTCTGGAGCAAAGGCTCTGGCGGCTGCAGTGTCCACTGGCCATTCCCAGCCCACCTGCTCCCACCTTCAGCTAAATGTACGCCCTGGGCGTACCTGTGTGTGTGTGTTGGGGGGTGGGGGGGCGTCTTGTTCCTGGAAGCAAAAGCCTCCAGAGCATAAACGCCTCAGTGCAACGGGGGTGTCAGGGTGCAACTGTAAACAGCCTGGGACAGGCCTAAGGGGCAAGAGACTGAGTCTCACCACCTGTGAGTGACCCACCAGGGTGTCGGCCTGGCTGCCTGGCTCCCCTGGAGACAGACGCCCACCTGCCCCAGGGTCCCTGTCTTCCAGCGAGGGGTAATGTTCTCCTGTCTCCTTTATGCATCTGGTTCTCACCTTCCGAAACAAACACAGACGAGATCACCTTGTCAGGCCGGACGTCCCGGGAGGAGAGCCACGGAGCCGGTGGCCAACACTCGGGCTTCTACGGCGCACGCTCCATCCTGCAGCTCCGAGAGCTGGCCGTGCAGGAGCAGGTGCAAAGCCCCACGGAGGGCAGATTCACATCGAAGCCATAAAAATATACGACCGCTTTAATGGGCAACTATTCTTTGCGCGTGTGCCCGGCTGCATTTGCAGGAGGCTGCCAGCTGCCCGGGGTAAGGTTTGCCATCAGGACGCATGAGGGACCCCCCGTCCACCCGTCCCATACCCCCTATCCCCCAGGTCGCCTCTCTCCGCCTCTGAATATGTTAAGGCTGAGCGGGGTCCATGGGGGTGAACTGTCCTGTGGGAAACTGAGGCCAGACATGGTTGCACAATGCTGGGGGTGAGGGCTTGCCTTCAGCAGCGGGCTCCCAGACCTGCCAGCTCCCCTTGGGGGGGGTGCCCATCCTCCGAGCTGGATCATAAATTAAGCAGTGGTTTCATAGGCAACACGGCGAAGGGAAATAAGACTCACAGCGGAGGATGGGACGCTGCACATACAACCAAGAGCCAAACAAGCTATTTTTGTCCAAATGACCAATGTTTGCTGATTTCTCAATGTGCCAAGGTGCACCTGGTGGGGTCGCCCCTCAGCCCTGAACACACACCGAGACCCTCTCTCTGAGTGACACTCAATGGAAACATGGATACGATGGAGCCATTTTAGCCCCAGGTCAAAGCAGATGGGAGAGGCCTGCAATTTTTTATAATAATTCAGTCCTTCCAAGGACTCGGAAGCAAAAAAAAGAAGCTGCCTCCACTCAGACAGACCAACGGGCCACCACGTTATTTTGGCTTCTCCGGTTCTCACCCTCACATCTACTTATCCCCGGAACACACATTGGCACCGACTCTTGTCTCATGGAGAAAATGCATGCTGCTGCTAAAGGCTGCTGTTTAGAAGCGAACGCATCTACATGTTGGAACCACCGTTCCTTCCAGGACACCCTCATTTGAAATGCATTGAATAGGAAAACAAAAATTTCTAATTAATGTACAAGCCTAATCACCATTCTCCACATGGAAGAGTCATTTTTCACTGTTCATTTGCTTGGTTTAATCTCAAAACTGACATAACAGAAACGCAATGTCCTATAAATCTCCGCTCATTTGTTTCTTTAATATTCATATTCCATTGAACTGCAGCTGCTTGTTGCGGCAGCCTATTACAACTCGCCAAAGTGTCGATAAAAATATTATGAAAGGCAAGATGTGTTTCTTGCGGGCTGCACGGGCCGTTTATTTGGGGGAAGACAATAAATGGCTCGTGCATTGTCCCCCCCTGGCCTGCTGCTTGCTGGTGATTAGTGATTAATTTCCTGGCAGCAAATTGACATGGCACCAGGAAATTGACACGGCCCTGATTAATTAACTTTTTATGGGCGGTAGTTACTCACAAAACACCGGCGCACCCTAATTGAATCTCTTCACATAACGTCATGGTGCAAAAGTTTTAGTCAAATCCAAATGAGCCAGAAGTTTCTAGACTGCGGCCGGGCAGATGAGGAGGTGTTGGAGGAAAGGGGGAGAATTGGAAGGTGGCGAGAGAGGGATAGCGCGAAGGGGAAGGTGGTGATGCCAAGCTGGGCTCCCACCTTGACTGGCTGGCCCTTGCCTGAGAAGTGGCCTCTCCTTCCTGCTCGAACCCTGTACCTTCGCAGAGTTGAGCTGATCCCTTGTTTTTTGGTTCCTACCAAGGGTTTTTCCTCTCGCCCTGACCCCACATCCCCCGGTCGTCTTTTCTGCTTCCCTCCGTGACCCTTTTCTCTCTCACGCCTGGAGCGATGACTTCATCACCCTCTCCATTGAGATGTCCTGAGACCTTCAGTGTGGCCAGTATCGTCTCTCTGGCACCTGACCCGATGTCGGGCAGTTGCTGACCCATCTATTAATTCTGCGGTCGGATGAGTCAGAAGGTCAGGAAGGTCGGTGACAGGGAAACGTGGGCCCTGGACCTTGGTGGGTAAGAGGCTGCTAAGAGGTTGCTCAGGAAGGATGCATCATCCAAGGGAAACTGGCTATGGGAGGACATTAGCGAGGGGCTCAAGGAATCCAAGTCGTTGGCCAGATTCAGACCTGGACCCTCACGGCGCGAGAGGGGGCCACGGACACGTGTTCATGGCAGGCCCACAGGTTAGCCACCGCCTCATCACACAGCCTGTAGATGGGCAATGCTCTCTCTGCCTTCCTGGGGAAGTGAGGCCGTTGCAGAGGAGCTCAGAAACACCCCCGTGATCCAAACTCATATCGCCTGATACCACCCGGCCTCCAATCTGATCCGTTGTCCAACAAGACAACTAGGACAAAGGCTCCTCAAGTCAGCTTTGGGGGTGCACGCTCTGCCCCCACGCGTCCCCACGTCCCTCAGAGGAGCTGCCTGCGTTTCACTCCTTCTGCCCGCACATCCACCCCGCATCTGAGGCGAGCAGCCCCAATCCATCATGCACTGAGTTAATTTGCAGGGGAATCTGTTGACAAGCCTCCCCGAGACCTCAATATGCTCCTTGTTGTGGGGCAGGGGTGGGAGTGGGGGGGCACCACTGCTTCTGTTCTATATTTATGTTCTGAGACTTGCAGACACCTGGAAGGCTTGCGCTCCTTCCCTACTAATTGGATCCAGGCCACAGGGATCACTGCTGATTTATGTTCCCGATAAGAGTCCACGGCAAGCTGTTTCCCTGCTCCGCCGGGGTTCATTTCCACATCTGGATGGGAGCCGGGGGGTCGCAGCCAATCCAGGAATGGGGAAACGGCTCTTCCGGAGATGGGGAGCTGCTGTCTCATGCACAGACCTGACGACTGTCCAGATAACGAGCGACGGAAGCTCCCATTCAACGAGAAAATTTCCCCCAGACTTGGAAGATTCAAATCCACACCTAATACCGGGGTGCAACATCCTCGCATCTGCATAGAATCTGCTCAGTTCGTTATCAAACATTGCTTGACTCACGACTGGGTGAGAAATAAATCTCTTCCTTAGAAAGAAAAGAAATGAGTCATCTAGGAAAAAAGGAAAACAAAGAAAAGGAAGTGCAATCAAAACACAACGATCTGTGTTTCGGGCAGCAAGGAGGCTGCTCGCCTCAAGCATGGATGCTTTGGAAACGAACGTCAAAAGCCACAACAGAACCCAGACCAACAGCCACGCAAGGCAATGGTACCTCGCCACGTAGGTCTTTGGACTAGAGGGCCACTGGGTCTCAGGTCCTAACTAAGCGCCACTGGGTCTCAGGTCCTAACATTATTCCTGCTTCTCTCCCAGACTGGGCTGGTCCTCTTTCCGCCCAGGTCAGGCGTGGCCGGATGAAGCCAGCACACACGTGGCGCGTGGTGTGGCTGCTGCGTGCGCAAGGCATGAGAAGCCTTCACCGTGCAGAAGACGTTCTTGCCATCTGTCTACACACAGGGACTGACAACACGGCCCCGGGCAGAGTTTTGGCAACATTTCATGCAGCCAGAGGAGGCTGAGCCTGGGCCTAGGAGCGTTTCGCATGGCAGCCCACGGGAGCTCCGTGGCCAGGGCATGAGGCCGGGGAGCTCGAGTCTGATTTGGACCTAGGGCATGCGCCACCGTCTATTTAAATAATGACTTTATCGAGTGCACAGACGCAGTCGAGGTGCCGCTGCTGAATCACTCATGACCCAGCTCACAGGTGCCGAAGCCACGGGTTGGGTGAACCGCCCCTCGGGTAGGAGTCGGGGCCTGTGAAACGGGCTTCCCTGTGCAGGTCAGCTTCCCCGTGGTGGCCCCTCATGCACACACACACACACCCAGGGGGTTCCTTGGGAGGGTGGCACCGGCGGGGGCATCTGAGTTCATGCCCAGCCAGCTCTGGGGGGGGGCTGCGTGCTCCCAGCTCAGAGTCAGATCCCACCAGCGGGGGGAGCCTGAGCGACCTGAGCAAGCTCGGGTTTGCGGACCATCTGGGCCTAAGGGCCGCCTACCCGACACCCCAGCTGGCACCCCCTGGAGCCAGCACATGGCACAATGGACAGGAGAACCTTCTAGAAATGACCCAGTTCCTGGACAGCCAGCTTCTGTGCTGAGCTTTCTAAGTTGCCAGAGAACATGGCCCCTAAACCAGACGGGGAAGGAAGGAGGGGTCTCTGCGTGAGAGGTCTCTCCGGCACCCAAGGGCCCTCCACCCCAGGGCTGTATGGACGCTCACAGCGAGGAGGGTTTCAGGAGGATGCTTGTGGCCACGTGCCCTGGCCAAGGTGATGGCACCAGGTGCCACGCACCCAAGACCCAGCCCAGCCAGTACCAAGCCCAGCGCTTCGCACCCATCACGCTGCGCTGGGGGCCGGTTTATAAAATCAAGACTGGGGACGAGAAGTTGCCAGCAAAAGCTGCTGTTTGGGAAACGCTGCCCGGATCCCCCAGTGAGCACCGGGAAGGGCGCGTAGGCCCTCGGCCGGGCCCGTACACATGTCCCGTGTCCGCTCACTGGTTTCCACGCACCGGGCACTCAGCTCCAGGCTGCAGGCAGATGAAACGCAAGAGGGTGAATCGAAAACAGGCGTTTGTTTGAGCCTGAAAACTGGGTTTCCCTCACGCTCCTGCCCCGGGCTCTCCGGGGATGGGGGTGGGGGGAGCTTCTGTGAGATGCGGTTGAAGACAAGGGTGTGGGGTTCCCAAGGACAGCAAGAGTCAGATGAAGGTACCCCCTGCCAAGCTGTGCCAAGCTCTTTCCCGGCCACAGGGGAGGCCCTCGGTTTGGGTCTGCACTGCACAGAGCGGCTGCTTCTGCAGGCAGGCAAAGTGGGATAGCCCTGTGGGCCAGGCTCATCTTCAGGCAGGGACCCATCACCCCGATCTGGGGCTGAACCATCAGCTCCGAGGGGCCTCGCTCTCCTCGGGCTGCTTTCTCCCAGCGCTGAAGACGCAGAGAGGACATGGCTCAGCGTGCCAGGCTGCGGCCCCAGGAAGACACCCCAGCTCTAGGTCTAGAGCTGCCTCCCAGATTTATATCCCAGGCCACAAACCCCGGGGCTCTGATCTTCCGCCCCGGCAAGTTTTATGCTCAGACCCTGAGCTCAGAGTCGTCATTTCTCGTTTTCAATCTGCATTCGTTGGAGCAAGCAAACGCAGCTCAGAAAGACGCTCTCAGCATCAGCTTGTCCGGCCTGACGCTCTCCCTCTCACCCTGCCCAGGGACGGGGGGCATCACGGGGGCTCCAAGACGGAGGGCGGCTCCCCAAGATCTAGGGCTCCTCTGAAGGACACGTGAGCCTGAGCCACGCTCTCTTTCTGCCGGCGCTACCCCAGGACTTGCGTTTCCAAGGATGGCCCCCAAACCCCACCTCAGCACCTCTCGGAAACGTCTCATGCCGGCCTTGCTCTCTGGCTGTGCCAGCCCTGGGGTGCCCAGGGCAACGTAGTTTATTGTTTTAATATGTCTGACACGAAGCAAACCATCCCCAAGCGACTCCTTATCTGTCATATGCACTTTGGTGAAAGAAATATCAAGACAGATAAGACATTTGGGGGCGCAGCGCGGGTGGCAGTTTCCGCAGGTGGCAGCGTCTGCAGCCTGAGACCCCTGTCTGAGAGAGACAGATGCCCCCGGTCTGCGTGGAGAGGACTCTCCATGTAGCAATGGGGCTGCTTCTCTGCGGGGCCCTCCCTGGGGACGGCGGAGGGCGCTCAGCTAGCGGGCTGCCAGCTGCCCTGAAACTGCCAGAAAAAAAGAAAAAGCAGGACCCACCAGGTGACCCACCAGGTGACCCATCAGGTGACCTATCAGATGACCCACCAGGTGACCCGTTGGGTGACCTATCAGGTAACCCACCAAGTGATTCACCAGGTGACCCATTGGGTGACCCATCAGGTGATCCATCGGGTGACCTAACAGGTGACCCACCAGGTGACCCATCACATCAAGTGATCTATCAGGTGACGCAGTGGGTGACCCACCAGGTGATCCACCAGGTGACCCATTGGGTGACTTAACAGGTGACCTACTAGGTGACCCATTGGGTGACCTATCAGGTGGCCCATTAAGTGACCCACCAGGTGACCCACTGGGTGACCAACCAGGTGACCCACCAGGTGACCCACTAGGTGACCCATCGGGTGACCTGTCAGGTGACCCACCAGGTGACCCACAATGGCAAGTCAGTGGGTCAGGATGACAGATGTAAAGGGAACGGCTCTGACACTGGTGTCCAGTACAGTAAGAAGAGCAGTGTCACCTGCTGACACCCTGAGACGGGGGATGGTGGCAAGGACAAGGCAGGGATGGGGAAGGCCAACCCCCGGGGCTCACGGTCAGCAGAGGCAGCTGGACAGCAGTGTCCCACGGTGGCCATCACCAGGCACCTTGGCTGCTGTGCTGGATATGGGAGGGCCGCTCATGGCAGGTGTGGCCGCATCTCCGCTCCCAGGTGGGTGGGGGGTGGAATATGCCACCTTCAGCCTCAGGGGCGGTAAGAGCCATGAAAGCGGTGACACTCCCTTCCCCTTCTCAGCGGCCATGTTTGCCATGGGTTGCCCTGGCTGGGATGGGGTCCCCGGAGCCCTGAATAAAATGTGGGTGCTATTCTCAGACAGTGGCTCAGGGGACGGAGAGACTGCAGGCTGTGGAGAGGACTACTGTTGACGTGTCCCCGCAGGGAGCGTTTTCCTTTTGTGCCGTTTTATCGCAGCTTGAAGCAAGTCGTATGCGGGGGGCAGGGATGGTTGCAGGGCAGAGCTGTGATGCAGGGATACATGCGGTGTTGGACCAGATGCCGTAGAAGGACTGTTTGTTCCAACTCTCCCAATGAAGACAAACAGCTTGGGGCGCTACACACTGCAGATGAGCACATGGAACCTGGAAGTGTGGCTGAGGGAAGCAGAGGATGTTCCGTCTCCTACCCCATCGAAGGTTGACACTAGGAGTCCCAGGAGGGAGGACACTGGGGTCCAAGGAGATATAGAATGTGGTCACTGACCAACTCAGCCACAGAGGAAGACGGAGCTCGATGTGGATCTAGGGAAACCCAGCTTTGGCATCTTTGCGAGCCAGCTAGCTGGCCACGGGAGAGTGGAAATGGGGGCAGTCCCAAGGGACAGTGCGATCCAGCCTCGCCACTTGGCAGGCCTGCGAGTCAGCCTTGGCCAACGGCTCAGAAGCATAGGCCTCCAAGTCCCCGTCTACTTGCTCCTTATTGCGAGAGTGAAACTACGCTTCATCCATTGTGTCTGGTCTGAATTAGCTCCGAATTATGTCTCTGTCCTACTTTAAGACCTACAGGGAGAAGGTCACTCTTTTTCCCTGTCGACCTCACATGACTTCTTTTAAACAGTGATAAAATGGTACAAAAGGAAAAAGCTGATGGGACACATTGAAAAGAATTCTCCTTTGAACCGGCATCTCAGGTAGCCAACCGCCCTGCGCCCTGCCCTTTCCAATGACAATAAGGACCCGATAAGGTGGCTGGTAACCTATCTGGCCCCAAGATAGGTTTTGTCAATAAAGTTTTATTGGAAACAGGCCCGGTCACTGATGCATTGTCTGTGGCCACTTTCAGCCTCTAAGGATAGATCTGAGTTGTTGCAAGGAGACCAGCTGGCTCTTCGGACTGGAACTATTTCCTGGCTGGCCTTTTAAAGAAGAATTTTGTCAATCTCTGGCCAGACAGATCAGACCAGGAGAAATCGGGATGGAAGAAGATGCCTGGGGCTGAAGGTGGAGGCTGGAGAACAGCCAAGAGGATCTACTTGAGACCTCTCCATCCAGACACTCAGGAGTTGGGTAGGTGGTTTCTGTTCACTGGAGCTGGGGGGTTACTTAGCCTGGGGTTAAAGCTGACCCATTGGGGAGATTGTGCACAAGTTCCCAAGTTCTCAAAACCTCAATGTCCTCATGTGAAAAGGGTCATAATGATCCTACCTATTTCACTGTTATCTTGTGAGGATGAAGAAAGGTCAGGTAAGGGGCTTGGCATGCCTGACATACAGCTGGTGCATATCATTAGCTATTATTAGTAGTACGTTGCTATTTTTAAGCTCAGAGTGAGAACTAGGTTAAGGCCAGCTGGGCACCTCTCTGGGGTAGAATATTTAAGGGGAGGAGACACAACAACAACAGCAACAGCAAAACATCAGGAATCAGAATCAGTCCGATTTTGCTGTGATTGAAGGAAATCTTAAAATCGCTATTTAAAACTTCACCATGAGCAGACCCCACACTTAAGCGAAACAGGTAGAATCTAAGGCAAGAGGAAAATTAATCCTATTCATTCTGCCTTGATGATAAAGTTTGGGAATCTAGTTCATGTATGTTCCCCATTCATTTAGATTTTTAAAAAATAGCACGTTCGCATTTTATTTGTGTTGATTGCTGAGTCTGGGGCATCTCCTTACAGGTGAGGCAAGTGTCTCACTCACTCTCCCTAGCTCCTCCCGGCCCTGACTATTACACTTTCAAACCCAGGCAATATTACGAAGAGCCTCTTCAGGGCAAGCGGGAGCTCCAAGCTATGGGAAGAAGAGGCAGCCAGAAGACAAGGATTTTGGAGGCACCAGGTCAGTGACACAAAACTCAGTGTGCATTTTCTCTTCAGGGAACTCAGGCTCCTGAGATCTTCCGCACTGGGCCAGAGAAAGAGGAAGCCATAAATTAATTTAGGTCGTTATTTTAATTACAGACGCCAATGGAAGTTCTATCAGTTGTCTAAAAGTAGAACCGTGCAGGCCTGATTTATGTCTTCTTCTGCCACTTAAATCATTGTTTTATGAATTGCACACAATTACGTCCATAAAATCTGCAATCAATATATCAGTTAAAACGATGCCACTACCACTTGCCCTTGAGTTTCATGCAAGTGAATAAATGAGGAGATGATTCTGCATTTTGATCACACTTAGGTTCCCGAGCATTGGCCTGGGCTAGCACGTTTTTTCTCTTTCTGTTGCCAGGGGTAAGCATTTCAAGTGGAATGAGCAGCTACTGCCTTGGCTTCAGGGTCTGTCCTGACGAGGAGCTGAGGTCTAGCTGAGACACCCACGGAGTGCTGTCTGCAGGGATGAGCGCAGAAGCGTGTGGAGCCAGGAAGAAATGGCTGCTGGCCTTTGACCGAGAGAACCAGCTGGTGTTTGGTGCCTGCTATGGACTTAACCATGAAGTCCCCAAATTCTTGTGGGAGCCCTGCACCCCCCCGCCTTGTGAGAGTATTTCGAGATGGGGCTTTGAGGTGGGGATGGGGTTCAGGTAAGGTCACGCAGGTGGGGACCTGGTGAAGGAATAAATGTCCTTCTGAGAAGAGATGCTGGAGTCCAGGCTGTGCTGTCCACCTGAGACATGGAGACAAGGTGGCCGCCCATTTGCTGGGAGGAGAGTCTTAGCCAGAAGCTCCCTACCTGCAAACTCACCTCAACTCCCAGCCTCAAGAACTCTAAAAAAATACATTTCTGTCGGCTTCCCCGCTCCCCCTCGATGGCATTTTGTGTTTGTGGCAGGGAAGACAGCAATAGTGCTCAGTAGAACCCGCTCCTGACAGGCCTGCGCAACTTAAACTGATAATGCTGGCAACAAAAGAGAAGACAGTATGTTTGTCTCTATAATTAAAAACGCCGCGTGGAATGTAAGCAGAGTCAAATGGCCAAAACAGGAGGCTTGTTGGTGGCATGGACATGTCTTACAGGCGATTCTCCCTAATGAGCAGTTACCTTTCCGTGTGAATTAGCAGGAGAGAGATGCAGAGTCGGGTGCTTGTGCCAGAAACCCACCCATGTTTGGGAACCTGGATGCATGGAGCACGGTCATGTCAGAGCTGGGTCTGACATGGGTGTGGGGGGAGCTGCCATAGAGGGGCGGGCATGGTCAAATAAGTGTCCACCCAGGGATGGCATGTATGCATCCACAAGGCTTCATGAGAGTCAGCCGAAATGTGGTACTGAGTGCAACAAAATAGGATTCGTGCATGTAGCAGGCTCGTGGCACATGTCTGTGCTCCCTCTGTACAACTCCAGGCTGCTAACCACCCCCGCTGCAGGCAAGGATGGCATCGTGCGTTACTATGGAGAAAGGTAGACAGACATCGGACATCACGGCAGGGGAAAGACTGGTGTTTTGGGATAAAGCAGAGATATCACTAGCGCATTATTCTCTGTGTGTCTATGTGCATGTGTGCGCATGTATGTTTACAGGGTCTCTGATTATAAGGAGTACATGCTACGCTTATAAATTTATAATCTACTCATAAAATTTTAAAGAACATGACATCAAGCTGGTAACATGGACCTGCTCTGAAAACATCTACTTCACATGGAAGTGAGGATCAGCGGTGGTTGCGCTGGCTGATCCAAGCACAAACACGCAACCCGTGTTTACCTCTTGATATTTGAACTAATAAAAATGGAAGTCATGTTTCAATTTGGAAGAGGAGTGATACGTTCTTTATCTTCCTATTTCTGCCTGGAGCTGTTTGGATATTGAACATTTGCTGTATGCAAACAGTGTTGACAATAATACAGCTGGGACCTCCCCGCACCCCCACCCCAACCTCTACTGGCCGAGGGAGAGAAGGATGGTGAGTACACGAAATTCTGCACCACCATCATCGAACTTCCATGCTACGCTGGCAACTCAAACACTATGTGAGCTAATTAATCAAAATTATTTTCCAACTAATAAAATGATTGGGCTTCGTGTAATTTCCTTGATTGAAAACTAACATTTTAGGACAAAAATAGTAACATTAAATGCTTGACATCTGGTCCACGGGTATTTTATCTAAATCTCTGGGGTTCTGTTGTGACTTTGTTTAAGTTCATGGGGAGTTTGACCCCCTCATGTGCGGACATGGCATCCTGGGAGAAATCCCTTCCGTCCTGCATTTTGTTATTAGGATGGTGTGCAGGAAGAAAATAACTATGCAAAAATGCATCTTAAAAAAGATAACTTCAGTAGGAACTATTTTCATTACAGACTAATTCAGCAGGGTTCCCTTCAAAACCATCTCCCCTACTGCATTTAAGGGTGTTATTTACAGATGATTAGCTATCTGGCTAGGCGGAGGGGCAATTTAAGCCTAAAACATCCAAGGCCAGTTAAAGATCCTTGGGAAAAAAAAAAAAAAGAACACTCAGGAACAATTACAGAAGTCAGTAAACACATAGTCTTCTATTTGCAAAAGTGCAGCTTTTACACACTTTTTTTTTTCAGAATCCTGGCTGCTAGATAAAAATGAGAAAGGCATGCATATGCCAGTTAAATAAACAGATGTGTGCTACAGGCTTGCAGAGAAGTCAGGGACCCTCAGCTTTTAGGTGGAAAGCTGAATTCTTAGCAAAAAGAGGCTACACCACTCTGAGCCCTGAGACATGTGGCGCTTGGTCTCATATCTCAGACTTAGTGGGGTGAAAAGAACTCAGAGAGAACATAGGCAACTACATATATGTCACCAGTGTGTGTGTGTGTGTGCATGGCTGTGTGCATGTACAGGATTATATGCATGTGTACATCGATAGGTGCACTGTGTGCATTTAGGCATATCAGCTCAGGATTGCATGCATGTATGTGCATGTGTATCTGCAGATGTGAAGGCACACATGTCCATGTGCATGCATGCACACGGGTATGCAAACATTTGTGTGCATGCATGTGCACACATGTACACTTATTCATGCATCTGTGTGTGCTAAAATGACCCTCTATAGGCTGGTCAAATTGTTTATACAAAATGGAGTGTGACTTTTACTAGAATAGACACCATCTGGAAGAGAACGTTCCAAAGAAGCCAGCTAGCTGCAAACAGCCTGCTCCAAAAAGGCATTGCTGATTTCGGGAACTAAAGGAGAAAGAAAGGCTCAGTAACAAATGTTTGAGAGGAGCCTTCATGCCCAAATCTCTGCAGTCCCAACATGGGAATAGTAGCTAAGGTCCTCTAGCCACCCAGGTGGGGGAAAGCCGGTTACAAAACACAGATGGAGTTTGCCTGACATAAGGGGTGGAGGAGTGAAGGGGTGGAGGAGTGGCAATGCTCATTGTTAAGAAGCTAGTTTGGGTTTCGTTTTATTACAGAGCAGTAGGATGATCAACTAGTGATCCTGTTTAAAATGACTTTATACAAGGGCATTTATTTCTCTGGAATACTTTTTGAAAAATGGTGACTGACTTATAAGTGCCCAACAATGGAGGGACAAAGTGAAATAAAACATCATTAAACAACAGAATGCCGAGTCCATTAACATATTTTTATAAGGTGCACATGACACGATCCTAAGTGAAAATAATAGAATGACAAATGGGTAGCTAATATGACTGATGATGCAATTTAAAAATGAAAGGTGTTGGGTACACGTTATGTCGTTACTATAATTATTATAAATTTTTGCTTTTAAACATAGAAAAAATTGGTACCATGATCAACAGTGATTGCTCCCTTTTGTATTTTCCATAGTCAAATGGAGACGTTGGAGAGAGAGCAGCAAGCTTTTCTGTACAGAGCTAACACATCCATATTTCAGGTTCAGCAAGCCACCTATGTCTTTATCACTTATCAGGTTTGTTTTGTTTTTATCATCGTGTGAAAAGCTAAAACAACTAAAACCCATTAGCTCACAACTCTTCAACCACAGCTGCTGTTTGCTGACTTCTCCCTGGCGTCACCAACTTGGAGAAGGATGGCAACTTTTGGAGCTGATGTCATGACTCAACGACTCACTCTTACCCCAGGCCAGTGGACAAGACCAGCACCCCCCCCCAAGCAAGCACTGAGCTCTTTGTAGTTCATTTGTTTTGTTCTCTTCTTTAAAGAAAACTCAAATAGCAAGCTAAGACCTAATGGTGGAGACATGCAGGCCAAGATGGCCACTGCGCAGGCCAAGATGGTCACCATGTAGGCCAAGATGGCCACTGCACAGGACAAGATGGCCACCATGCAGACCAAGATGGCTGCCACATAGACCAAGATGGCCACCACACAGACCAAGATGTCTGCCACATAGACCAAGATGGCCACTGCACAGGCCAAGATGGCTGCCACACAAGCCAAGATGGCTGCCGCTCAGGCCAAGATGATCACTGCACATGTCAAAATGGCCACTGCTCACCCTGCAGGCCCAACCAGAGCTGCGCTGGTTGAAATTAATGTCTCAAAACGTGGTGCCGTTCTTAGCAGCATAGCTGCTGGACAGCGTGGCTACAAGACATTTCATCCAGGGGAACAGCGGCAGAGAAGTAACAAAAGATTCTCTGCAATTCGATTCTGCCGGGGTGTGAGTGCGTCAAGGCCCTTCTGAAAAACAGCATTTACAGAGGAGGAGGAAGGACAGGCACAAGGGGAGGGCGAGGAACTTTACAGGCCAACGGAGCTGGAAGGGCAGTCAGCTGGGTACCTGTGTCCAGAACAAGTCCACCAAAATCGGTGGAAGGGTCCTGGGTGTGTCCCCCCACCCAGTCCCCACCGCACCTGCTCAGCTGTCAAGCGAGTATTGGGTACCTACCTGGTGCAGAATTGGGAGCCTTGAGCTGGTCAAGCGTGTGAACATGGCTTACAGTCCTAATATCAGGAGGCATTAGCACTGACCCCAATGTCACAATTGTCAAGACTTTAAAGGCAGCACAGGTGCTAGCGTGGGCTGGGGGTGGGCGATGGGGAGCTCCCCAACTGCTGCTGCTGCACACTGTGCTCTCTGACTGGCTGCCCCCCACCCCGAGCCAGGGATCTCAGCTTCCCCTTGACCTTTAACCACTGGGGCCTTGGTCCCAGGGCTGCTGCTAAGCCTGAACCCAGGGAGTTGGGCTCCTTTCGGCCTTAGGAGGGAGGAGCCTCGCCCCCTCGTTTCTCCATCACCAGAGGCCAGTGACCATGGCTCCACCCCCCTCACTGGTTAGTGTGAAGCTGTGCACATTTGACCTCTAGGCCAGAGAGGACCCATGTGGACCTAGTGGGCCCCAGGGCTTGCAGAGGGGCAGGGAAGTGGGCAGCCAGCGCTGAACTGTCCACCTACCTCTGTCCCCCAGCACCCTCCCGGGTGGGGCTCCCCAAGACTGTCCAGGCCAGTGTGATGGGCCTCAGATGAAACTGACCCCCCGCTGGCTCTAGACGGCTACACCTGCGTCTATGAAGGTGCCTGGCGTGACTGCCCACCTGCCCAGGGGAATGGGGCCACCCTGCCCCCCCTTCCTCCCCAGGAGGACGGCCTGGCAGACAAGCCACCCCACCGGCTGGTGGCGCGGGCACAGTGAGAGGGCCAGGGAGGCCCGGGTGCCATCTCCCCGCAATTGTCTTTCAAGAGATTTCCCAGGTGGGCTGTGAGCCAGGCCACCCCCAGGCCCACCCCCACCCAGGCCCCACCCAGCACCTCCTGACACGTGTAACGGACAATGACGGGGAGACCCGGGGGAGCATTCGCACGTGATGAGCGGGTGCTAAGGCAACGGGACAGAGACATGCACGGGGACCGACGTCACCGCAGAGGCCACGAGGGGGCGGGGAGGACGCGCATGGCAGGGAGGTGATGGGACTCGGGTCATGTCATGAAGCAGAGCGCCACAGCAGCGGGCTTACTTGCGGAAGTATATACAAGAGAACTGGGGGTGGTGTACACGGAGGATCCCTCCTGGTTTGCCTGACATAACAGCACCGTGCCTACGAAAGAGAGAGAGACAGATGGGGTGCGGTCTGGGAACAGGCCCCCCACCCCCAAGGTGCGCAACCAACACACAGCCACACCCCAAGCCCTGCTCCGCCCCCGGGCTGCAGATCGGGGGATCCCCCCCCCCGTCCTCCCAGCGCACCCCCAGGCTTCCCTGCAGGGGATGTTCCCTGGGGGTCCAGCTACAGGGGTCTGGGGCTCCGTAGGGCAGTTGTGGGGCGCACATGGGGTGCGGTCGGTGAGAAGTTGGTGGCCTGCCTCTCTACGCTAGCTGGCTGTGTGGTCTGAGTCGCTGCGCCTCTCTGTGCCTTGGGGTACACATCTGGAAAATGGGACCATACATACCTGCCTCCAGGGAGCACAGGCTGAAGCCGGGGTACACTAAGTGAGGCCTCCGCATAAAGTGAGCAGACGGGAGTGTGCGCCTTGCCCATCCCCAGCTGGAGGCTGTCCAAGTCCACCCAGAGGGAGGACAGAGCAGGGCATGACAGGTGTCAGCTGGGCCTCTGCACCCCGAGCTGGTCAGCCTGGGCTCAGGGACAGGACATTGCTGCTGCTCTGCTGCTGTCTCCCCTGAGGTTCTCTGCTCTCCAGCCTGAGAGGGGTCCAGGCT
>PVHY01016911.1:0-32816 GCA_004024945.1 Uropsilus gracilis
CCTGACTCTTCCCTGCATTTTTGAGTTCTTCTGTTGTTCCTCTTATGCCTTGCATCTCCTGCAGTTTCTTATTTAGGGTTTCAATTTCGTTTTTCTGTTCGTTGATGATATTGTTCATTTTGCTGCATTCTTTTTTATATTTTTCTACTACTTCTCTTAATTCATTGAGAGCTTCTCTTCTTTTGCTTTCCCTTTGTTCTCCCTCTTCCTTGGCCTCCTTGAGTGCTTTTATCACATTGATTCTGAATTCTTTGTCTGACATAAGGAGCATTTCTTCGATGTCTTCCATGTTGGTTTTTTCAAATTGTTTATCCTTAGGTGGTGAGTTATTTTTCTTAGGGCTTGGTTGAGTGTTTGTGTTCTTCCTTTTTCCTGTGTTTTCCTTTTGGATCTGCTCTACTTATTGGGTGACTACCGCTCTAGTAGTAGGCATGTTGAAGCCTATATAGTCGTATTTACTGCTGCTTATGTGCTTTTTGTAGTGAATGTCCTTGTGTTCTGAGTTTGCGCTGGTGCCGCGTAGTGGCGCCGGCCCTTTTGGGCTTTGGGGCCTGACGACCAGGAGACGCCACAGGCTGTTGCAGGTAGGGAGCCTACCTGTCTCACGTGGTCTCCTCCCCCAGGTGCTGGTGTGCTAGCTGCTCCTCTCAGGTGGGTTGGAGTCCCCTTTGCAGGTGACTCTTGTCCCCAAGAGAGTCTCAGTCCACTCTCGGGACTTTGGGGACGGCGGCGCGGTTATGCCAGGTGCGGCTCCTTCCCCTCCCCTTTTAGCAACTTAGTCCGATCTAGGGTTAGGCTGAATAGCCAGGGTCCATAGAGATGCAAATGGTCGATCTGCCTGCCTTCTGGCTGTTTCCCTGATGACCGGGAGACGCCACGGGCTGTTGCAGGTAGGGAGCCTACCTGTCTCACGTGGTCTCCTCCCCCAGGTGCTGGTGTGCTAGCTGCTCCTCTCAGGCGGGTTGGAGTCCCCTTTGCAGGTGACTCTTGTCCCCAAGAGAGTCTCAGTCCACTCTTGGGACTTTGGGGACGGCGGCACGGTTACACCAGGTGTGGCTACTTCCCCTCCCCTTTTAGCAACTTAGTCCGATCTAGGGTTAGGCTGAATCTATTTATTTCTTCTTTTATCATTATTATTTCTTGTCTTCTACTGGGTTTTCCTGATGTTCTTTTTCTAACTTTTCGATCTGGGATATGAGGTTTTTTTCTTTGGATGGTTTCTTGGTTTTTGATATGGACCTGTATTGCTATGAACCTTCCCCTTAGATATGCTTTTGCTGAGTCCCAGACATTTTAGAATGTTGTGTCTTCCTTGTCATTTGTTTCAAAGTAGGTTTTAATTTCTTCTTTAATTACAATTACCCATTCTTCATTTAGTAACATATTGTTTAGTCTCTTTCCTGCTTTCTCTTCATTGTTAATTTCTAGTTTGATACCTTTATGATCCAAGAAAAAAGTTGGTATAATTTTGATTTTTGTGTATTTGTTCAAATTTTCTTTGTGTCCTAATATGTGGTCAATTTTAGAGAAGGATCCATGTGCATTTGAAAAGAAGGTGTATTCCCTTCTTTGAGGGTACAGTGTCCTGTAGATATCTATTAGGTTCATTTGGTCTAGGTCCTCCTTTAAAGCTTTTGTGTCCTTGTTTAGTTTCTGTTTTGTTGATCAGTTTTTCGGTGAGAGTGGGGTGTTAAAGTCTCCTACAACATATGTGTTTTCACCAATACACCAGACAAGGGTGCCCACTCTCTCTACTACTTTTAAGCATTGTACTGGAAGTTCTAGCCACAGCAGTAAGGTGAGAGAAAGATATAAAAGGGATACAAATAGGAAAAGAGGAACTGAAGCTATCACTATGTGCTGATGATATGATTCTAATGGGTAAAGTTTGTCCAGGTAACACTTGCCACAGTGAAATGGAAACATTATTGCATCTCTGCCCAAAGGCCAGTTGCCTAGAGGAGGTATAGCCCCGCACCCCAAGTTAAATAAGTTTATTCCCTGTTGTCTGGCTGGGATTTATGGAAACAAGTTGCTTGGCCTTAAAAGTGTTTGCCAAAAAGATCCCAGCTAAGGTGGATATTTCATGATTTGATTGAAGTGTAAGCTGGAGGGTTCCTCCACAGGAATTGCACGGGTCTCTCCAAGGTCTTGGGAAGGGTTCTAGCAAGGTTCAGATTCATAATTTTACATGTTTTTATTATGCAGTATTTCCTAAAGTAGATGGGACTCTGGCCCCACCAAACCTTGATTAACCCCTGAGTTCCAGGTAGTTATCACAGGATAAGTTTCCTGAATGAAACTTCTCTATTCTTTACAAACACTGAGTAAACAAGTTTGCACTGTGGTAAAGGGTCTATTTTGGGTCTGCAAGCCACCTCAGACAGGCCAAGAGCTTTTTAACAAACACAGGGTGTGAATGATAGGGAGGATTATCTCTCTGCTAGGTGAAATCAGGACTGAAATCCATTGTGGAAACCAGCAGTGGTTGGTAATCCCAACTATGCTTCTCTTCTGACTTAAAAGTGCTTCCCCTTCATTCCACCTACACAGCTCCAGACTGATGGCTTATTTAAGAAAATTCTTTTGCAGTCATCTCATTATTTCTAGCAATACCAGCTCCATGGATGTAGAGCCTGAAGGATATACACAGTAGAAAGGCTGCACTTTATCCAGACAGAGCACATTTGCATGCTGGCTTGTCCATGTCATTCAGTGGGGAACCGAGGATGAACACAAAGAGAATACAAGGAAGCCTCACCCTGTCTCCAGTGTTGAACATATGGATAAAACGGGTGTAGCCATACTATGACAGCAGACAGAGCTTTAGTCTGCCAATGAGCCAGCACAGTTTCCTGTAAAGAGGTGTGCACACATCAGAGCTTACACGCTTTGGGGTATTGTCATCACTTTTTGGTATGTACTGGAATCCTAGACACAGCTTCTCCAATCCAGAAAGGCATAGACATTAAAGATGAAAATAACCATTCAGGTCTGTCTTCTGGGCATTAGGTGTCTTTCTTCTTGGGAATTTGGTAATTCTTCCTCTGCCTAATGACATTTCTTTAATTTAGGTATTTACTATGTTCCAGGAAGTAATACTAATAACTACTTACTATACAAATAAAGACAGCATGTCTAATGCTCTTAGAATAGTTCTTGGCACATGGTGACTTCATGCATATTACCTCACACTACCTCATTCTCATTACCCCAGCAACTCTTGTGACGTAGATATTATTTGGGGAATGAGGACATTGAAGCCCAGAGACTGGATAACTTCTCTAGTTCCCACTGTTAAGTGGCGTAACACCTTAACAGCTTTGCAAGTGCTTTCTTGTGCAGCTCTGCATGCCCTTGTAGTAGGAGCTAAATGTAAAGAACATTTGACTTTTTTAAAATTTATATATATTTTACATCATTTCAGTCCCTGGGGGTCACCCACCACCTCCCCTTCCCACCCGCTCCAGCTGGTCTCCATACTCCCCTTGTACAGTTTCATTTGGTTGACCATATATTAGTGAAGCCATTTGGTTTCTATCCCTTTCTATCTGGCTCATTTCTGCTAGAATGATTTCTTCTAGGTACATCCAGGTTTCCATATATTCATCAAATCTGTCATTTTTAATTGATGAGTAATACTCCCTTGTGTATATATACCACATCTTTTTCATCCACTCATCTGTTCTGGGGCATTTGGGTTGTTTCCATGACCTTGCAATTATAAATAGTGCTGCAATAAACATCCGAGCACATATGTCCTTTTGTACCCACATTGAGGTCTCCTTTGGGTAGATTCCCAGAAGTGCGACTGCTGGGTCAAATGCTAATTCCATTTTCATTAGTTTGAGGGCTCTCCATACTGTTTTCCATAGTGCCTGGATGAGTTTACATTCCCACAAGCAGTGTAAGAGTGTTCCTTTCTCTCCACATCCACGCCAGCACTTGTTGTTGCCTGTTTTTTTGATGTAGGCCATTCTTCCTGGTGTAAGGTGATATCTCACTGTGGTTTTGATTTGCATTTCTCTGATTGCTAGTGACATTGAGCAGCTTTTCATGTGTCTGTTGGCCATTTGTATTTCCTCTTTGGAGAAATGTCTTTTTAGTTCTCCCCACTCTATTGGGCATTTTGTTTTGTTTTTGTTTAGTTGTGTGAGTTCCTTATAGATCAGTGTTATTAATCCCTTATCACTCTTGTGGAGGGCAAAAATATTTTCCCATTTGGTTGGGCTTCTTTTGGTTTTTTCTTTTGTCTCTTTTGCCGTACAGAAGCTTTTTAGTTTGATGAAGTCCCATCTGTTTATGTTTTCCTTCAATTTTTTGCCTTCTGCAGATGATTCCAGAAAGGGATTTCTGAATTGTACTTCATGGAAGGTTTTGCCTAAGTTTTCCTCTATGTATGTTATGGTTTCTGGTTTGATATCTAAGTCTTTTATCCATTTTGAATTAATTTTTGTACATGGTGTGAGAGAGATGTTTTGGTCCATTTTTTTGCATGTCTTAGTCCAGTTTTCCCAGCACCATTTGTTGAAGAGGCTGTCTTTGTTCCAATGTATGTTTTTCCCTTCTTTGTCAAAGATTAATTGGCTATATGTGTGTGGCTTTATTTCCAGACTCTCAATTCTGTTCCATTGGTCTGATTGTCAGTTGTTGTACCAGTACCATGCCGTTTTAAGTATTATGGCTTTGTAGTATAGCTTGAAGTCTGGAATAGTTAGTTCTCCATTCTCTCTTTTTTTGGAGAGGAGGTTTTTTGATATTCGAGGTCTTTTGTTATTCCATATGAATTTTTGTTCTATCTCTTTAAAGAATGTCATTGGAATTTTTAAGGGGATTGCATTGAATCTGTAGATTGCTTTTGGTAGGATGACCATTTTGATGATGTTAATTCTTCCCATCCATGAACAATGAGTGCCTTTCCATTTCTTTGTGTCTTCTTCTGTCTCTTTTAGTAGCGTTTTAAAGTTTTCTTTGTATAGTTCTTTTACGTGTTTTGTTAGGTTTATTCCCAGGTATTTAATTGTTTTTGGTGCAATGGTAAATGGGATGACTTTTTTAATTTCTTCTTCTTCTGCTTGGCTTTTTGCGTACAGGAAGGCTACTGATTTCTGTGTGTTGATTTTGTAGCTGGCAACCTTACTGAACTGTTAATTATTTCAATAAGTTTTTCTGTGGATTTTTTGGGGTTCTCTACATATAGAATCATATCATCTGCATATAATGATAGCTTCAGTTCCTCTTTACCTATTTGTATCCCTTTTATATCTTTCTCTTGCCTTATTGCTCTGGCTAGGACTTCCAATACAATGTTAAAAAGTAATGGAGAGAGTGGGCATCCTTGTTTAGTTCCAGATCTCAACTGGAATGATTTTTGTGTCTGTGTTCATTAGGGAAATTGGTCTATAGCTTTCTTTCTTGGTGCTGTCCTTGTTTGGTTTTGGTATGAGTGTGATGTTTGCTTCATAGAATGTGTTTGGGAGCTTCCCTTCTTTCTCAATTTTTTGGGAGAGTTTTAATAGTATAGGTGTTATTTCCTCTTTGAATGTCATGTAGAATTCATTTGTAAAACCATCTGGTCCTGGGCTCTTGTTTTTAGGGAGAGTTTTTATGACTGTTTCAATTTCACTGCTTGTGATTGGATTGTTTAGACTCTCTATTTCTTCTTTGTTCAATTTTGGGTAGTTGTATTTTTCCAGGAATGTGTCCATCTCATCCAGATTGGTGTATCTATTTCCTTATAGATGTTCATAGTAGTCTCTGATTATCCTTTGTATTTCTTTTGTGTCTGTGGTGATTTCTCCTTTCTCGTTTGTGATTATATGCATTTGGGTCTTTTCTTTGTGAGCTTTGTGAGGGGCTTGTCAATTTTATTTATTTTTTCAAAGAACCAGCTCTTAGTTTTGTTGATATTCTGGATTGTCTTTTTGTTCTCTATGTTATTTATTTCTTATTTTATTTTTATTATTTCTTGTTTTCTTCTGGGCTTTGGCTTTTCTTGTTGTTCTTTTTCTAATTTTTCGAGTTGGGATATGAGGTTTTTTCTTTGGATATTTTCTTGGTTTTTGATATGGGCCTGATTTGCTATGAACCTTCCTCTTAGATATGCTTTTGCTGAGTCCCAGACATTTTGGAAAGTTGTGTCTTCTTTGTCACTTGTTTCGAAGTAGGTTTTAATTTCTTTTTTAATTTCTTCCATTACCCATTCTTCGTTTAGTAGTATATTGTTCAGTCTCCATGTATTGGATATTCTTCTTGCTTTCTCTTCATTGTTAATTTCTAATTTAATGCTTTTATGATCAGAGAAAGAAGTTGGTATAATTTTGATTTTTGTGTATTTGTTCAGGTTTTCCTTGTGTCCTAATTTGTGGTCAATTTTAGAGAAAGATCCATGTGCATTTGAAAAGAAGGTGTATTCCCTTTTTTGGGGGGTGCAGTGTCCTGTAGATTTCTATTAGGTCCATTTGGACTAGGTCTTCCTTTAAAGCTTTTGTGTCCTTGTTTAGCTTTTGTTTTATTGATCTGTCTTTTGGTGAGAGTGGAGTGTTAAAGTCTCCTATGACATATGTGTTTTCATCAATATTTGTTTTCAGTTCTGCTAGTAGCTGTCTTATGAATCTTGGTGCTCCCTCATTTGGTGAATATATGTTGATAATTGTTAATTCTTTTTGGTGAGTTGAACCACGTACCATTAGGTAGTGTCTGTCTTTATTCTTTGTCACTTTTTTTTTATTATGAAATCTGCTTTATCTGCTATAAGAATGGCTATCCCTGCCTTTTTCTTGGGACTGTTTGCTTGTAGAATTGTTTTCCATCCTTTTACTTTCAGTCTATACTTATCTTTAGGGATTAGATGTATTTCCTGGAGACAGAAGAATGTTGGGTTCTCTCTTTTGATCCAGTCTGCAACTCTGCGTCTTTTGATTGATGAGTTTAGACCATTGACGTTTAGAGTGACTATTGATGTGTGGGGTTCTTGTATTGGTTTTCTAGAGATCATTTTGAGGTTCTGCTTTGGTTTTCTTTTATGTATATTCTATTTATTCGTCTGAGAGTTTTGGTCCTAGGGCTTCTTCCAATATTTCTTGGAGTGGGGGGTTGGTGGTAGCAAATCTTTGGAGACTTTGTTTTTCTAGGAAGGTTCTAATTTTTCCTTCATACAGGATGGGCAACTTTGCAGGGTAGAGTATTCTTAGCTGGCACTTTTTTTCTTGGAGTTTTTTGAATATGCGGCTCCATTCTCTTCTTGCTTGGAGTGTCTCTTCAGAGAAATCTGAGATCAGTCTAATGAGTTTTCCTTTGTAGGTTATCTGTTTCCTCTCTCTAGTCATCCTCATTATTTTTTCTTTATCTTGAATTCTTGGGAGTTTTACAATTATGTGTCTTGCTGTGGATTTTCTTTCATTGAAGTAGTTTGGTGTTCTTTTTGCTTCCTGTATATCTATTTTCATCACATTCTTCAAGTTTGTTAAGTTCTTTTCTATTATTGCTTTAAAAGACCTATCATTTCCTATGTCTTCTCTTCTCCTTCTGGGATTCCGATTACTCTTATATTTCCTTTCTTTAAAGTATCTGATAGATCTCTGATTTTTTCCACAATATCTTATTTAGTTTATCACTCTCTTTTTCTCTCTTAGTTCTCTCTACTTCTGTGTCCTCCAGTGTGCTAATTAATTCTTCAATTTCTTCTAGTCTGCTTTCATGGCTTTTCCCAGTATTTTTTTTGAGACTAGGTCTTGCTATTTTTGCCCGTGGAACCGCAAGCTCTTGTTGCCCAGGGTACCACAGACTCAAGCAATTCCCAGACTCAGCTTCCCAGGTAGCTGGGATTACAGGCACGCATCACCACACCCAGCTATTTTTTTCGGAACTAGGTCTCGCTACAGGCCCCAGGCAGGACTTGAACCACGATCCCTAGGCCCTGCAGCTTCATAGGCTGAAGCTTACAAGCACGAGCCACCGTGCCTGGCCTTTTCCCAGTATTTTTGATGTCTTCTAGCGCTCCTCTTATTTTCAATGAAAACAAGCGTTTCTCAGTAGTGCTGGAAGTCATGAACCTCAGGAGCTGGATGTGAGATGCACTTTTATTCTACTCTACTGCATAAACCTGCAACGTAGGGAGACTCCATCTCTAAACATCTAATTGAAGAGAAGCCACAGTTAGATATAAACAGCACCTTTGCCGTGTGTTTGTAATTCAGAGGCGTTTGTAATTCAGAGGCTTTCAGTGCCAAATGCAGGCAGTTGGCCTGACAGGCCAAAATCCACAGGATTTTCAATGATAACAAGTGATACTCAGACGTGGTAGAAATCATGAAACTTAGGAGCTGGATGGAAGGTGTTGCTCTTCTATTCTTCTGCATAAACTGATCAAAATAAAGAGATTTCATCTCTAAACAAAAAAGTACAGAGGAGTTACTGTAAGGTATAACCTGCTCCTTTGCAGTGTTTGTCATTCAGAGGCGTTCAGAGCAAAACGCAGGAAGTGTGCCTGAAAGGCTGAAATCCCCAGGATTTTCAATGAATACAAGCATTTCTCAGAACTGCTAGAAATAATGAAACTTGGGATATGGATGTGAGATGGACTCGTATTCTATTCTACTCCATAAACTGTGCATGATAAGGAGAGTTCATGTCTAAACATAAAAGTACAGAGAAGTTACAGTAAGTTATAAACTGCTCCTTTGCCGTCTGTTTGTAATACAGAGGCGTTCAGCGCAAAACCAGGAAGTTGGCCAGTAAGGACGAAACCGCAGGATTTTCTATGAATACAAGCGTTTCTCAGAACTGCTACAAATCATGGACCTTAGGAGCTGGATGTGGATTGGACTGGTGTTCTATGCCACTCCATAAACTGTGCATTATATGGAGATTTCATCTCTAAACATAAAAGTAAAGAAAGTTACAGTAAGTTATAAACTGCTCCTTTGCTGTCTGTTTGTAATTCAGAAGCATTCTGTGCAAAATGCAGGCAGTTGGCCTTAAACCGAAATCTGCAGGGTTTTCAATGAAATTAAGCACTTCTCAGAAGTGCTAGAAATCATGAAACTCAGGAGCTGGATGTGCGATGGAATAGTATTCAATTCTAATCTACAAGCTGTGCAACATAGGTGATTTCAACTCTAAACTTCATAGTTCAGAGAAGCTAATGTGAGATATAAATGGCATGTTTGCTGTGTGTTTGTAATTCAGCGGCGTTCAGCGCAAAATGCAGGCAGTTGGCCTGAAAGGCCGAAATCCACAGGATTTTCGATGAAAATAAGCTTTTCTCAGTAGTGCTGGATATCAGGAACCTTAGGAGCTGGTTGTGAGATGGACTGGTATTCTATACTACCCTATAAGCTGCATTATAGGGAGATTTCATCTCTAAACATCATGGTACAGAGAAGTTACAGTAATTATAAAATGCTCCTTTGCCGTCTGTTTGTAATACAGAGGCGCTTAGCACAAAACGCAGGCAGTGTGCCTGAAAGGATGAAATCCCCAGGATTTTAATAATACAAGTGTTTCTCAGAACTGCTGGAAATAATGAAACTTGGGAGCTGGATGTGAGCTGGACTTGTAGTCTATTCTACTCCATAAACTGTGCATTACAGGGAGATTTCATGTTTAAACATAAAAGTACAGGGAAGTTACAGTAAGTTATAAACTGTTCCTTTGCCATCTGTTTGTAATACAGAGGCATTCAGCACAAAACCAGGAAGTTGGCCGGAAAGACCTTCGCAGGATTTTCAAAGAAAACAAGCGTTTATCATGCTAGAAATCATGAACCTTAGGAGCTGGATGTTGATTGGACTGGTATACTATACTACTCCATAAACTGTGCATTATAGGGAGATTTCATCTCTAAGCATAAAAGTAAAGAGAAGTTACAGTAAGTTATAAACTGCTCCTTTGCAGTCTGTTTGTAATTCAGAGGCGTTCCATGCAAAACGCAGGCAGTTGGCTGGAAAGGCCAAAGTCCGCAGGATTTTCAATGAAAAAAATGCGTTTCTCAGAAGTGCTAGAAATCATGAAACTCAGGAGCTGGATGTGAGATGGATTCGTATTCAATTCTACTCTATAAGCTGTGCAACATAGGGAAACTTCATCTCTATACTTCTTAGTTCAGAGAAACTAATGTGAGATATAAATGGCACATTTGCTGTGTGTTTGTAAATCAGAGGCGTTCAACGCAATACGCAGGCAGTGGCCTGAAAGGCCGCAATCCACAGGATTTTCAATGAAAACGAGCGTTCTCAGATGTGCTAGAAATCATGAAGCTTAGGAACTGATGTGAGTTGGACTGGTATTCTATTCTACACTATAACAAAGGGAGACTTCATCTCTAAACATCAAAGTACATAAAATTTACAGTAAGTGATAAACTGCTCCTTTGCCGTCTGTTTGTAATACAGAGGCGTTCAGCGCAAAACCAGGAAGTTGGCCAGTAAGGATGAAACTGCAGGATTTTCTAAGAATACAAGCGTTTCTCAGAACTGCTACAAATCATGGACCTTAGGAGCTGGATGTGGATTGGACTGGTGTTCTATGCCACTCCATAAACTGTGCATTATATGGAGATTTCATCTCTAAACATAAAAGTAAAGAAAGTTACAGTAAGTTATAAACTGCTCCTTTGCTGTGTGTTTGTAATTCAGAGGTTTTCAGTGCCAAATGCAGTCAGTGGCCTGATAGGCCAAAATCCGCAGGATTTTCAATGAAAACAAGCATTACTCAGACGTGATAGAAATCATGAAACTTAGGAGCTGGATGAGAGGTGGACTGCTCTTCTATTCTTCTGTATAAACTGATCAAAACAAGGAGATTTCCTCTCTAAACAAAAAAGTACAGAGAAGTTACAGTAAAGTATAACCTGCTCCTTTGCAGTCTGTCATTCAGAGGCATTAGGCACAAAACGCAGGCAGTGTGCTTGAAAGGCTGAAATCCCCAGGATTTTCAACAAATACAAGCATTTTTCAGAACTGCTAGAAATAATGAAACTCGGGAGATGGATGTGAGTTGGAATAGTATTCAATTCCACTCTACAAGCTGTGCAACATAGGAGACTCATCTCTAAACTTCTTTGTTCAGAGAAGCTAATGTTAGATATAATGGGCACGCTTGCTGTTGTTTGTCATCTGCGGCATTCAGCACAAAATGCAGGCAGTGGGCCTGAAAGTCCGAAATCCACAGGATTTTCAATGAAAATAAGTGTTTCTCAGTAGTGCTGGAAAACAAGAACCTTAGGAGCTGGGTGTGAGATGGACACCTATTCTGTTCTACTCCACAAACTGTGCAACCTAGGGAGATTTCATCTCTAAACATCAAGGTACAGAGAAGTTACAGTAAGATATAAACTGCGCCTTCGCAGTATGTAATTCAGAGGTGTTTAGCGCTAAATGGAGGCAGTTGGCCTGAAAGACTGAAATCCACAAGATTTTCAATGAAAACAAGTGTTTCTCAGTAGTGCTTGAAATCAGGAACCTTAGGAGCTGGTTGTGATATGGACTGGTATTCTATACTACCCTATAAACTGTGCATTATAGGGAGATTTCATCTCTCAACATGAAGGTGCAGAGAAGTTACAGTAAGTTATAAACTACTCCTTTGCCATCTGTTTGTAATTCTGAGGCATTCCGCTCAAAACCAGGAAGTTGGCCTGAAAGGCCGAAATCCGCAGGATTTTCGATGAAAACAAGCGCTTCTCAGAAGTGCTAGAAATCATGAAACTCAGGAGCTGGATGTGAGATGGAATAGTATTCAATCTCCTCTATAAGCTGTGCAACTTAGAGAGGCGTCATCTCTATAAACTTCAAAGTACAGAGAGACTAATGTTAGATATAAACGGCACCTTTGCCATGTGTTTGTAATTCAAACACATGTTTGGAAGTTTTCAGCACCAAATGCAGGCAGTTTGCCTGACAGACCGAAATCCACAAGATTTTCAGTGAAAACAAGCGTTACTCAGACGTGGTAGAAATCATGAAACTTAGGAGCTGAATGGGAGATGGACTGCTATTCTATTCTACTGCATAAACTGATCAAAACAAGATTTCATCTCTAAACAAAAAAGTACAGAGAATTTACTATAAAGTATAACCTGCTCCTTTGCAGTCTGTTTGTCATTCAGAGGCGTTCAGTGCAAAATGCATGCAGTGTGCCTGAAATGCTAAAATCCCCAGAATTTTCAATGAATACAAGTGTTTCTCAGAACTGCTAGGAATAATGAAACTAGGGAGCTGGATGTGAGATGGACTCGTATTCTATTCTACTCCATAAACTGTGCATTATAGGAATATTTCATCTCTAAACATAAAAGTACAGAGAAGTTACAGTAAGTTATAAATTGCTCCTTTGCAGTCTTGTTTGTAATACAGAGGCATTCAGCGCAAAACCAGGAATTTGGCTGGAAAGGCCAAAGTCTGCAGGATTTTCAGTGATAACAAGTGCTTCTCAGAAGTGCTAGAAATCATGAAACTCAGGAGCTGGATGTGAGATAGAATAGTATTCAATTCTACTCTATAACTGTGCAACTTAGGGAGGCGTCATCTCTAAACTTCAAAGTACAGAGAGGCTAAAGTTAGATATAATGGCATGTTTGCTGTTTGTTTGTAATTTTGAGGCGTTCAGTGCAAAACGCAGGCAGTTGGTCTGAAAGGCCGAAATCTGCAGGATTTTCAATCAAAACAGCGTTTCTCATTATCCTAGAATTCATGAACCTTAGGAGCTGGATGTGAGATGGACACCTATTCTGTTCTATCTCACAAACTGTGCAACCTAGGGAGATTTCATCTCTAAACATCAAGGTACAGAGAAGTTACTATAAGATAAACTGCTCCTTGCAGTGTGTTTGTAATACAGAGGCGTACAGCGCAAAATGCAGTCAGTGGCCTGAAAGGCCGAAATCCGCAGGATTTTCAATGAAAACAGGTGTTTCTCAGTAGTGCTGGAAATAATAAACCTTAGGAGCTGGTTGTGAGATGAACTGGTATTCTTTACTGCTCTGTAAACTGTGCATTACAGGGGAATTTCTTCTCTAAACATAAAAGTGCAGAGAAGTTACAAAAAGCTATATACTGCTCCTTTTCTGTCTAATTTACAGGCGTTCAGTGCAAAACCAGGAAGTTGGCCGGAAAGTACAGAATCTGCAGGATTTTCAATCAAAACAGCATTTTTCATTATCCTAGCAATCATGAAACTTAGGAGCTGAATGTGAGATGGACTGGTATTCTGTTCTACTCTACAAACTGTGCAAATTAGGGAGATTTAATCTCTAAACATCAAGGTACAGAGATTTTACAGTAAGATATAAATTGCTCCTTTGTAGTATGTTTGTAATACAGAGGTGTTCAGCGCAAAATGAGGGCATTTGGACTAAAGGTCAAATTAGGCAGGATTTTCAATGAAAAGCGTTTCTCAGACGTGCTAGAAATAATGAAACTTGGGAGCTGGATATGAAATGGACTAGTATTCAATTCTACTCTATAATCTGTGCAACAAATGGATACTTCATCTCTAAACATCAAAGTACAGAGACGCTACAGTTGGATATTAACTGCACCTTTGCCGTCTGTTTCAAATTCGAAGCATTCAGAGCAAAACGCAGGCAGTATGCCTGAGTGGCTGAAATCCCCAGAATTTTCAATGAAGACAAGCATTTCTCAGAAGTGCTAGAAATCATGAAACTCCGGAGCTGGATGTGAGATGGACTGGTATTCTATTCTACTGTATAAACTGTGCATCATAAGGAGATTTCATCTCTAACAAAAGTGCATTGAAGTTACAGTAAGTTATAAACTGCTGCTTTGCCGTCTGTTTGTAATACAGAGGCGTTCAGCGCAAAACCAGGAGGTTCGCCATAAAGGCCGAAATGCACAGGATTTTCAATGAAAACAAGCGTTTCTCAGAGGTGGTAGAAATCATGAAACTTAGGAACTGGATGTGAGACGGACTGGTATTCTATTCTAGTGCATAAAATGTGGAAAATAGGGATATTTCATCTCTAAGCATCAAAGTACAGAAAAGTTACAAAAAGAAAAAATTCCTCCTTTGCAGCCTGCTTTTAATTCAGAGGCGTTTAGCACAATGTGCATGCAGTAGGCCTAATGGCCGAAATCTAAAGGATTTTCAATGAAAACAAGCGTTTCTGAGAAGTACTAGATGTTGAAACTCAGGAGCTGGATGTGAGATGACTAGATTTAATTCTACTCCATAAGCTGTGCAACATAGGGAGACTTCATCTCTAAATATCAAAGTTCAGAGAAGCTACAGTTAGATATAAATGGCATCTTTGCCGTGTGTTTGTAATTCAGAGGGTTTCAGCACCAAATGGAGGCAGTTGGCCTGAAAGGCCAAAATCCGCAGGATTTTCAGTAATAGCAAGAGTTACTCAGATGTGGTAGAAATCATGAAACTTAGGAGCTGGATGTGAAATGGACTGGTATTCTATTCTACTGCATAAACTGATCAAAATAAGGAGATTTCCTCTAAACATAAAAGTACAGAGAAGTTACAGTAAAGTATAATCTGCTCCTTTGCAGTCTGTTTGTAATTCACATGTGTTCAGCGCAAAATACAGGCAGTGTGCCTGAAAGACTGAAATCCCCAGGATTTTCAATAAAAACAAATGTTTCTCAGAACTGCTAGAAATAATGGAACTAGGGAGTTGAATGTGAAATGGACTTGTATTCTATTCTACTCCATAAACTGTGTAACAGTGTGAGATTTCATCTCTAAACATCAAAGTACAGAGAAGTTACTAAAAGATAAAAAATCCTCCTTTGCAGTCTGTAATTCAGAGGCAGTCAGCACAAAATGCAGGTAGTTGGCCTAAAGGCTGAAATCAGCGTGATTTTCAGTGAAAAGAAGCCTTTCTCTGAACTGCTAGAAAAATTGAAACTCAGGAGCTGGATGTGAGATGGACTAGTATTCAATTCTACTCTATAACCTGTACAACAAAGGGATAGTTCATCTCTAAGCATCAAAGAACAGAGAAGCTACAGTAGATATAAATGGCACTTTTGCCGTCTTTTCTAATTCAGAAGTGTTCAGTGCAAAACGCAGGCAGTTGCCTGAAAGGCTGAAATCCCAAGGATTTTCAATGAAATCAAGCGTTTCTCAGAAGTGCTAGTAATCATGAAACTCAGGAGCTGGATGCAATATGGACTGGTATTCTATTCTACTCTATAATCTGTGCAAGATAGAGAGATTTCATCTCTAAATATAAAAGTACAGAGAAGTTACAGTAAGTTATAAACTGTTCCTTTGCCGTCTGTTTGCAATTCCGAGGCGTTCAGTGCAAAACCGGGAAGTTGGCCTGAAAGGCCAAAATCCGAGGATTTTCAATGAAAACAAGCATTTTTTAGAAGTGCTAGAAATCATGAAGCTCAGGAGCTAGATGTCAGGTGTACTAGTATTCAATTCTACTCAATGAACTGTGCAACATAGGGAGATTTCATTTCTAAACGTCAAAGTACAGAGAAGTTACAATAAGTTATAAACTACTCCTTTGCAGTCTGTTTGTAACTCAGAGGCATTCAGTGCAAAACCAGGAAGTTGACCTGAAATGCCTAAATCTGCAGGAAATAATGAAACTTGGGAACTGGATATGAGATGGACTTTTATTCTATTCTACTCCATAAACTGTGGAACATAAGGAGATTTCATCTCTAAACATCAAAGTAAATAGAAGTTAAACCAGTTCCAGCTGGCTCAAACCAGAACCAGCTGTCTCAATCCGGTTCCAGCTGACTCAAACCTATTCCAGCCGGTTCAAACCGGTTCCAGCCGGATATATCCGGTTCAAACACATTCCAGCTGGCTCAAACCACATCGAGCCGGATATATGTGGCTCAAACTGTTTCCAGTCGTTTAAAACCGGTTCAAGCCAGTTGGAACCAATTCTGGAAGGTTGGACCGGTTTCAGCCATTTCAAACAGGGTTCCAGCCAAATACATAGATCTCAAACCAGTTCCAGCCAGTTCCAACAGTTTCCAGCCTGTTCAAACTGGTTCCAGCCAGATATATCCAGCTCAAACTGGTTCCAGCCGGATCAAACCAATTCCAGCTGGTTGGACCGATTCCTGATGGTGGAACCGGTTCCAGCGGGTTGGAACTGGTTCCAGCAAGTTCAAACCAATTCTAGTCAAATATATCCAGCTCAAACCAGTTCCAGCCGCTTCGAACCTGTTCCAGCCTGTTCAAACCAGTTCCAGCTGGATATATCCGACTCAAACTGGTTCCAGCCGATTCAAACTGGTTCCAGCCAGATATGACTGGCTCAAGCTGGTTCCATCTGGTTCAAACTGGTTCCAGCCCTCTCAAGCCGGTTCCACCTGTTTGAACCAGTTCCAGCCAACTCAAGCAGGTTCCAGCCGGATATATCCTGCTGAAACCAGTTCCAGCTGGTTCAAACTGGTTCCATCTGGTTCAAACCGGTTCCAACCAGTTCAAAGCAGTTCCAGCAGGTTCAAACTGGTTCCATCCATTTCAAACCGGTTCTAGCCGGATATATCCAGAACAAACTGGTTCCAGCCGGTTCCAACCGGTTCCAGCCGGCTCAAACAGTTTCCAGCCAGATATTTGCAGCTCAAACTGGTTCAAGCCGGTTCAAACCAGTTCTGGCCGGATATATTCGGCTTAATCTGGTTCTAGCCAGTTGAATCCAGTTCCAGTTGGCTCAATCCAGTTCCAGGTGAATATGTCCAGCTCAAAATGGTTCCAGCCAGTTCGAACTGCCAGTTCATACCGGTTTCAGCCAGAGGTGACTGGCTGTAGCTGGTTCCAGCTGGTTCAAACCACATCCAGCCAGATATATCCAGCTCAAACCGGTTCCAGCCAGTTCAAACTGGTTCCAGCCAGCTCAAACCAGTTCCAGTCTGTTCAGTCCGGTTCCTGGAGGTTCAAACTGGTTCCAGCCGGAAATATCTGGCTCAATCTGGTTCTAGACTGTTGAAACCGGTTCCAGCTGGATCAAACTGGTTCCAGCTGGTTCAAACCGGTTCCAGCTGGGTATATCCATCTCAAACTGGTTCCATTGGTTCAAACGGGTTTCAACTGGATATATCCCTCTTAAACTGTTTCTAGCTGGCTCAAACCGGTTGTAGCCATTTCAAACCGGTTCTAGCCTGTTCAAAACAGTTCCAGCCGGATATATCTGGCTAAAACTGGGTCCAGCCGGTTCAATCTGTTTCCAGCCAGATCAAACCGGTTCCAGCCTGTTCAAACTGTTTCCAGCCGTGTCAAACCGGTTCCAACCGGTTCAAAGCAGTTCCAGCAGGTTCAAACTGGTTCCATCTGTTTCAAACCGGTTCTAGCCGGATATATCTGGAACAAACTGGTTCCAGCCGGCTCAGACCAGTTCCAACCTATTCAAACTGGTTCCAGCCAGATATATCCGGTTCAAACTGGTTCCAGCCGGTTCAAACCAGTTCCAGGCAGATTTACCTGGCTCAAACTGATTCCAGAGGGTTAAAACTGGTTCCAGCTGGTTCATACTGGTTACAGCCGGCTTAAACGGACTGCAGCTGGGTCAAACCAGTTCCAGTCAGCTAAAACCAGTTCCAGCCAGCTCAAACAGTTTCCAGTCAGATATATGCAGCTCGAACCTGTTTCAGATGGTTCAAACCAGTTCCAGTCAGCTAAAATGGGTTCCAGCCTGCTCAAACCGGTTCCAGCTGGTTCAAACCGTTTGCAGCCTGTTCAAACTGGTTCCAGCCTGCTCAAAACGGTCCCAGGCAGGTCTCACCGATTCCAACCAGACACATCCATCTCAAACCAGTCCAGCAGGTTCAAACCAGTTTTAGCTGGCTGGAAACGGTTTGGACCGGCTGGAACAGGTTTGAAATGGCTGGAACCAGTTTGAGCTGCATATATCCGGCTGGAACCTCTTTGAGCCAGCTGGAACCACTTTGAGCTGGATATATACGGCTGGTACCGGTATGAACCAGCTGAAACCGGTTTGAAATGTCTGGAACCAGTTTGAACAGGGTAAATCTGCCTGGAACTGGTTTGAAACGGCTGGAAGTGGTTTGAACCTTCTGGAACTGGATTGAGCCGCATATATCTGGCTGGAAACTGTTTGAGCTGGCTGAAACCGGTTTGAATCATCTGAAACCGGTCTGCACTGCATATATCCAGCTGGAACCTCTATGAGCTGGCTGGAACCACTTTGAGCCGGATATATCCAGCTGACACAGGTTTGAATCAGCTGTAACCAGTTTGAACTGGATATATCCTGCTGGAACCAGTTTGATGTGGCTGGAACTGGTTTGAACCAGAGATATCTGGCCCGAACCGGTTTGAACCAGCTGGAACCAGTTTGAACAGACTGGAAACAGTTTGAACCAGCTGGAACCGGTTTGAACTGGTGGGAACCGGTTTTAGCCGACTGGAACAGGTTTTAGCTGACTGGAACTGGTTTGAACCACCTGGAACCGGTTCAAGCCGCATATATCCAGCTGGAAACTGAGCTGGCTGGAACCGGTTTTAGCCGACTGGAACTGGTCTGACCCAGCTGCGATCCATTTCAGCCGGCTGTAACCAGTATGAACAAGCTGGACCCAGTTTTAACTGTCTGGAATCAGTTTGAGTCGGGTAAATCTGCCTGGAACTGGTTTGAACCGGCTGGAACCAGTTTGAACTGGATATATCCAACTGGAATCGGTTTGAACTGGCTGTAACCGGTGTGAGAAGGCTGTAACCGGATTGAAATGGATATATCCGGCTGGAATCGGTTTGAGTTGGCTGGAACCGGTTCCAACTGGCCGGAACTGGTTAGACCCAGTCATATTCAGCTGGAAATGGCATGAAACAGCTGGAACCAGTTTGAACTGGCTGGAACCGGTTTGAGACAGCTGGAAATTGTTGGAACTGGCTCGATCCGGTTACAGCTGGATATATGCGACTGGAACCTGTTTCAGCTGGCTGGAATCAGCCGGAACCAGTTTGAACCGGCTGGAATCGGTTTGAGCCGCCAGGAACCTCTTTGAGCCGGATATATCTGGCTGGAACCGGTACCTAGCTGGAACCGGTTTGAACCGGCTGAAAACGTTTTGAGCCAGCTGGAACCAGTTTGAGCCGGCTGGAACCGGATTTAGCTGACTGGAACTGGTTTGAACCATCTGGAACCCGTTTGAGCCTCATATATCCAACAGGAAACTGTTTGAGCCAGCTGGAAATGGCTTTAGCTGACTGGACCTGGTTTGAGCCAGTTGCAATCTGTTTCAGCCGCTGTAACCGGTATGATCCAGCTGGAACCAGTTTTAACCGTCTGGAATCAGTTTGAGCCGGGTAAATCTGCCTGGAACCGGTTTGAAATGACTGGAATCAGTTTAAGCTGGATATATCCAGCTGGAACAGTTTCGAACCAGCTGGAATCAGTTTGAGCCAGTCATATCTGAATGGAACCGGTATGAAACGGCTGGTAACGTTTGGAACTGGCTGGAACCAGTTTGAGCTGGATATATCTGACTGAAACCGGTTTGAGCTGGCTGGAACTGGTTTGAACCTTGTGGAACCGGTTTGAGCCGCATATCCGGCTGGAAACTTTTCAGCTGGCTGGAACCGCTTTGAGCCAAATATATCTGACTGGAACCAGTATGAACCAGCTGAACCGGTTTGAACCTGCTGGAACCAGTTTCAACTGGATATATCCGGCTGCAACCAGGTTGACGGATATATCCGGCTGGAACTGGTTTGAGCCAGCTGGAACCAGTTTGAACTAACTGTAACCGGTTTGAACCAGCTGGAAATGTTTTGAGTCAGCTGGAACCGGTTTGAGCCAGCTGGAACCAATTTGAAACAGCTGTAACCATTTTAAACCACCTGGAACCAGTTTGAGCCAGCTGGAACCGTTTTTAGCCGACTGGAACTGGTTTGATCCAGCTGCAATCCATTTCAGCTGGCTGTAACCGGTATGAACAAGCTGGAACCAGTTTTAACTGGCTGGAAACAGTTTGAGCCAGGTTAATCTGCCTGGAACCAGTTTGAAATGGCTGGAACCGGTTTAAGCTGGATATATCCAGCATGAACCGTTTGGAACCGGCTGCAACCAGTTTGAACCAGTCATATCTGGATGGAACCGGTATGAAATGGATGGTAATGTTTGGAACCATCTGGAACCAGTTTGAGCTGGTGATACCAGTCCATCTCACCTTCAGTACTTAAGTTAAAAGCTTTCTAGCGCTGCATAAAAACCCTGTTTGCAATGAAAATCCTCCGAATTTCGGCCTATTGGGCGACCTGCCAGCTTGTTCACCTGTTAGGCTCCTGAATCCAAAGACTGCAAAGGAGTAGGTTAGTTCTTTTGTAACTTTTCTGTACTTTGATGTTTAGAAATGAAATCTCTCTATATTCCACACTTGATGGCGGTACAGAGGATACCAGTCCATCTCACCTCCAGCTCCTAAGTTTCATGATCCGGCACCTTTTAGAAACCCATGTTTTCCTTCAAAATCCCGTGGGATTCGGCCTCTCAGGTGAACTGGCAGCGTTATCAGCGAGAACACTCCTGAATCCAGAAGACACCAAAGTAGCAGGTTATATCTTTTATAACTTCTCTGTGCATTGATGTTTAGAGTTGAAATCTCCCCAGAGTGCACACTTGATGGAGTGCCATAGAATACCAGTCCATCTCACTTCCAGCTTTTAAGTTTCATGATTTCTAGCACTTCATGAAAACCCTTATTTTCATACAAAATCCTGCGGAATTCGGAATTTCAGGCGACCTGCCAGCTTGTTCAGCTATTACGCTCCTGAATCCAAAAGACTGCAAAGGAGTTGGTTAGATCTTTTGTAACTTTTCTGTACTTTGATGTTTAGAAATGAAATCTATCTATATTTCACTCTTGATAGAGGATACCAGTTGAAATCTCTCCAGAGTGCACACTTGATGGAGTTCCATAGATTACCAGTCCATCTCACCTCCAGCTCTTAAGTTTCATGATTTCTAGCATTTCATGAAAACACTTGTTTTCATACAAAATCCTGTGAATTTCGTCCTATAAGGCGAACTGCCAGTGTTTACAGTGAGTAAGCTCCTGAATCCAGACTCCAAAGGAGCAGACTATATCTCGCAGCACTTCCTTGTACTTTTGTGTTTAGATATGAAATGTCTCTACGTTGCACACTTCATGGAGAATAGGAAACCAATCCATCTCACTTCCAGCTCTTAAGTTTCATAATATCTAGCATGTCTTAGAACGCCATGTTTTCATTCAAATTCCTGCGGATTTCAGCCTCTCAGGTGAGCTGACAGCATTTTGAGTGAGAACGCCCATGAATATAAAAGACTCCAGAGGAGCAGTTTATTACTTTTGTAACTTCTCTGTCCTTTGATGTTTACAGATCAAATCTCTCTATATTCCACACTTGATGGAGTTCCATAGGATATCAGTCAGGCTCACCTCCAACTTTCGGTTTCATGATATCTGGCACATTTTAGAAACCCATGTTTTCCTTCAAAACCCTGCAGTTTTCAGCCTCTCAGGTGAACTGCCAGCATTATCAGTGAGAACGCTCCTGAATTCAAAAGATGCCAAAGGAGCAGTTTATTTTTATTGTTTTTAATTTTTTATTTATTTGTCACAATTGTGCATTAATTGATCCCTCCTCCTCCCTCCATATCCCTCCGCTCTATCCCCCCTTCAGTCACTCCTCCCATTTTTCTGCAAATTGTTGGTTGGTTAAGTTGATGTTGAATTGTTGGTTGTTTGGCCTGTTGCTCACCTCCCCTGCCTTCTTCCCCCTCCTCTCTCGCTCCATGGTTCAGTCCCATTGGTTGTTTTCATTTTTTCTTATTTGTTTGCTTGTTTTTCCCGATATCCATCATATAAGTGAGACCATCCTGACTTCTCTTTTTCTTTTTGACTTATTTCTGCTATTTTGAGTCTTTCTAGTTCCATCCAGGTTGCTGCAAATGACATGTGTTTGTCCTCCTTGATGAATGCGTAGTATTCCATCGTGTATATGTACCACATTTTTTTTAGTCAATCATCTGTTTGGGGGCATTTGGTTTGTTTGCAATTCTTTGCAACTGTGAATAGGGTTGCAATGAACATGCGCGTACATGTGTCCTTTTGAATTAATGTTTTCATGTCCTCTGGTTAGAGTCCTAGTAGTGGGATTACTGGGTTGAATGGAAAGTCCACTTTCAATTGTTTGAGAGTCCTCCACACTGTCTTCCATAGTGGCTGGACCAGTTTGCACTCCCACCAGCACAAAGGAGCAGTTTATATCTTTTCTAACTTCTATGTGTTTTGATGTTTAGAGATGAAATCTCCCTAGTGTACACTTGATGGTGCTCCATAGAATACCAGTTCATCTCACCTCCAGCTCTTAAGTTTCATGATTTCTAGCACTTCATGAAAACCCTTGTTTTCATACAAAATCCTGCGGATTTCAGCCTATAAGGCAAACTGCCAGTGTTCACAGTAAGTAAGCTCCTGAATCCAGACTCCAAAGGAGCAGATGGTATCTTGCAGCAGTTCTTTGTACTTTTGTGTTTAGAGATGAAATGTCTCTACGTTGCACACTTCATGGAGGAGAAGGTAACCAATCCATCTCACTTCCAGCTCTTAAGTTTCATGATATTTAGCACGTCTTAGAACCCCATGTTTTCCTTCAAAATTCTGCGGTTTTTGGCCTCTCAGGTGAGATGACAGCGTTTTGAGTGAGAATGCCCCTGAATCGAAAAGACTCCAGAGGAGCAGTTTATTACTTTCTAACTTCTCTATACTTTGATGTTTACAGATAAAATCTATGTTCCACACTTGATGGAGTTCCATAGGATATCAGTCCAGCTCACTGCCAGCTCGTATGTTTCATGATTTCTAGCACTTCATGAATACCCTTGAATTCATTGCAAATCCTGCGAATTATGACTTTTCAGGCGAACTGCTAGTATTTACTGCTAGTAAGCTCCTGAATCCAGACTCCAAAGGAGCAGATCACATCTTGCATTACTTCTTTGTACTTTTGTGTTTAGAGATGAAAAGTCTCTGTGTTGCACACTTCATGGAGGAGAATAGGAAACCAATCAACCTCACTTCCAGCTCTTACGTTTCATGATATCTAGCACATCTTAGAACCTCATGTTTTCATTCATTCCTGCGGATTTCAGCCTCTCAGGCGAGCTGACAGTGATTTCAGTGAGAATACCCATGACTCGAAAAGACTCCAGAGGAGCAGTTTATTACTTTTGTAACTTCTCTGTACTTTGAGGTTTACAGATCAAATCTATCTCTATATTCCAGACTTGATGGAGTTCCATAGGACACCAGTCCATGTCTCCTCCAGTTCTTAAGTTTCATAATATCTGGCACCTTTTAGAAACCCATGATTTCCTTCAAAATCCTGCGGTTTTCGGGCTCTCAGGCAAGATGACAGTGTTTTGATTGAGAACGCCCCTGAACAGAAAAGGCTCCAGAGGAGCAGTTTATTACTTTTGTAACTTCTCTGTATTTGATGTTTACAGATCAAATCTCTGTATATTGCACACTTGATGAGTTCGATAGGACACCAGTCCATCTCACCTCCAGTTCTTAAGTTTCATGATATTTGGCACCTTTTAAAACCCATGTTTTCCTTCAAAATCCTGTGGTTTTCGGCCTCTCAGGCGAGATGACAGTGTTTTGAGTGAGAATGCCCCTGAATCAAAAAGACTCCAGAGGAGTAGGTTATTACTTTTACAACACTCTGTACTTTGATATTTACAGATCAAATCTCTCTATATTCCACACTTGATGGAATTCCACTGGACACCAGTCCATTTCACCTCCATTCTTAAGTTTCATGATATCTACACCTTTTAGACCCCATGTTTTCCTTCAAAATCCTTCGGATTTCGCCTCTCACGTGAACTGCCAGCATTATCACTGAGAACGCTCCTGAATCCAAAAGACGCCATAGGAGCAGGATATATCTTTTGTAACTTCTCTGTGGGTTCATGTTTAGAGTTGAAATCTGTCTAGAGTGCACAATTAATGGTGTTCCATAGGAAAACAGTCCATCTCACCTCCAGTCTTAAGTTTCATGATATCTGGCACCTTTTAGAAACCCATGTTTTCCTTCAAAATCCTGTGGTTTTCAGTCTCTCAAGTGAGCTGACAGCGTTTTGAGTGAGAACGCCCCTGAAACGAAGAGACTCCAGATGAGCAGGTTATTACTTTTACAACTTTCTGTACTTTGATGTTTACAGATCAAATCTCTCTATATTCCACACTTGATGGAGTTCCGTAGGAGACAAGTCCATATCACTTTCAGCTCTTAAGTTTCATGATATCTAGGATGTCTTAGAAACCCATGTTTTCATTCAAATTCCTGCATTTTTCAGCCTCTCAGGCGAGCTGACAGCGTTTTCAGTGAGAACGTCCCTGAAACGAAAAGATACCAGAGGTGCAGTTTATTGCTTTTGTAACTTTTCTGTACTGTGATGTTTACAGATCAAATCTCTATATATTTCACACTTGATGGAGTTCCATAGGACACCAGTCCAACTCAACTCCAGCTCATAAGTTTCATGATTTCTAGCACTTCATGAATACCTTTGAATTCATTTCAAATCCTGCGGATTTCTGCCTTTCAGGCAAACTGCCAGTTTCACAGCATGTAAGCTCCTGAATCCAGACTCCAAAGGAGCAGATTATATCTTGCAGTACTTCTTTGTACTGTTGTGTTTAGAGATGAAATGTCTCTACGTTGCACCCTTCACGGACGAAAATAGGAAATCAATCCATCTCACTTCCAGCTCTTAAGTTTCATGATATCTAGCACTTCTTAGAACCCCATGTTTTCATTCAAATTCCTGCGGTTTTCGGCCTCTCTTGTGAGCTGACAATGTTTTGAGAGGAACACCCCTGAATCGAAGACTCCAGAGGAGCAGTTTATTACTTTTGTAACTTCTCTGTACTTTGATGTTTACAGGACAAATCTCTCTATATTTCACATTTGATGGAGTTCCATAGGACACCAATCCAGCTCAGTTCAGTTTTACGATTCATGATATCTGGCACCTTTTAGAAATCCATGTTTTCCTTCAAAATCCTGCTGTTTTCTGCTCTCAGGTGAACTTCCAGTGTTATCAGCAAGAACGCTCCTGAATCCAAAAGACACCACAGGAGCAGGATATATCTTTTGAAACTTCTCTGTGGGTTGATGTTTAGAGATGAAATCTCTCTAGAGTGCACACTTGGTGGTGTTCCATAAGACACCAGTGCATCTCACCTCCAGTTCTTAAGTTTCATGATATCTGGCATGTTTTAGAAACCCATGTTTTCCCTCAATATCCTGTTGTTTTCGGCCTCTCAGGCAACATGACAGCGTTTTGAGTAGAACGTCCATGAATCAAATAGACTCCAGAGGAGCAGATTATTACTTTTGTAACTTCTCTGTACTTTGATGTTTACCGATCAAATCTCTCTATAATGCACATGTGATGGAGTTCGATAGGACACCAGTCATCTCACCTCCAGTTCTTAAGTTTCATGATATCTGCCACCTTTTAGAAACCCATCTTTTCCTCCAAAATCCTGCGGTTTTCTCCTCTCAGGCGAACTGCCAGTGTTACAGCCAGAGCCTTCCTGAATCGAAAAGACATCAGAGGAGCAGTTTATTACTTTTGTAACTTCTCTGTACTTTGATGTTTACCGATCAAATCTCTCTATATTGCACACTTGATGGAGTTTGATAGGACACAAGTCATCTCACCTCCAGTTCTTAAGTTTCATGATATCTGCCACCTTTTAGAAACCCATCTTTTCCTTCAAATTCCTGTGGTTTTCGGCCTCTCAGGCAACATGACAGCGTTTTAAATGAGAACGCCCCTGAATCAAAAAGACTCCAGAGGAGCAGTTTAATTCTTTTCTATCTTTTCTGTACTTTAATGTTTACAGATCAAATGTCACTATATTGCACACGTGATGGAGTTCGATAGGACACCAGTCCATCTCACCTCCATTTCTTAAGTTTCATGATATCTGGCACCTTTTAGAAACCTGTTTTCCTTCAAAATCCTGCGGGTTTTGCCCCTCAGGTGAACTGCCACCGTTATCAGCGAGAACGCTCCTGAATCCAAAAGATGCCACAGGAGCAGGATATATCTTTTGTAACGTCTCTGTGGGTTGATGTTTAGAGATGAAATCTCTCTAGAATGCACACTTGATGGTGTTCCATAGTACACCAGTGCATCTCACCTCCATTTCTTAAGTTTCATGATATCTGGCACATTTCAGAAACCCATGTTTTCCTTCAAAATCATGCGGTTTTCGGCCTCTCAGGCAAGATGACAGAGTTTTGAGTGAGAACGCCCCTGAATCGACAAGATATCAGACAAGCAGTTTATTACTTTTGTAACTTCTCTGTACTTTGATGTTTACCGATCAAATCTCTCTATATTGCACACTTGATGGAGTTGGATAGGACACCAGTCATCTCACCACCAGTTCTTAATTTTCATGATATCTGCCACCTTTTAGAAACCCATCTTTTCCTTCAAATTCCTGTGGTTTTTGGGCTCTCAGGTGACATGACAGCATTTTGAGTGAGAACACCCCTGAATCAAAAAGACTCCAGAGGAGCAGATTATTACTTTTGTACCTTCTCTGTACTTTGAAGTTTACAGATCAAATCTCTCTATATTGCACACTTGATGGAGTTTGATAGGACACCAGTCCATCTCACCTCCAGTTCTTAAGTTTCATGATATCTGGCACCTTTTAGAAACCCATATTTTCCTTCAAAATCCTCGGTTTTCGGCCTCTCAGGCGTGATGACAGCATTTTGGGTGAGAACGCCCCTCAGAGGAGCAGGATATATCTTTTGTAACATCTCTGTGGGTTGATGTTTAGAGATGAAATCTCTCTAGAGTGCACACTTGATGGTGTTCCATAGGACACCTGTCCATCACCTCCAGTTCTTAAGTTTCATGATAATCTGACATGTTTCATAAACCATTGTTTTCCTTCAAAATCCTGAGGGTTGCAGCCTCAAGGCTAGATGACAGCGTTTTGAGTGAAAACGCCCCTGAATTGAAAGGACTGCAGAGGAGCAGTTTATTACTTTTGTAACTTCTCTGTACTTTGATGTTACAGATCAAGTCTCTCTATGTTTCTCACTTGATGGAGTTCGATAGGACACCAGTCTATCTCACCTCCAGTTCTTAAGTTTCATGATATCTGGCACCTTTTTAGAAACCCATGTTTTCCTTCAAAATCCTGCAGTTTTTGGCCTCTCAGGCGAGATGAAAGTATTTTCGGTGATAACGCCCCTGAATCAAAAAGACTCCAGAGGAGCAATTTATTACTTTTGTAACTTCTCTGTATTTTTGTGTTTACGATCAAATCTCTCCATATTCTACACTAGATGGAGTTCCATTGGACACAAGTCCATCTCACCTCCAGCTCTTAAGTTTCATGATATCTGGCACGTTTTAGAAACCCATGTTTTCCTTCAAAATCCTGCGGTTTGCAGCCTCTCAGCGTTTTGAGTGAGAACGGCCTAAATCAAAAAGACTCCAGAGGAGCAGTTTATTACTTTTTTAACTTCTCTATACTTTGATGTTTACAGATCAAAACTCTCTATATTCCACACTTGATGGAGTTCGATAGGACACCAGAGTTCTCACCTCCAGTTCTTAAGTTTCATGATATCTGTCTGGCACCTTTTAGAAACCCATCTTTTCCTTCAAAATCCTGCGGTTTTCGGCCTCTCAGGTGACATGACAGCATTTTGAGTGAGAACGCCCCTGAATAAAAAATACTCCAGAGGAGCAGTTTACTTTTTTCTAACTTCTCTGTACTTTAATGTTTACAGATCAAATGTCTCTATATTGCACTCTTGATAGAGTTCGATAGGACACCAGTCTATCTCTCTTCCAGTTCTTAAGTTTCATGATATCTGGCACCTTTTAGAAACCCATGTTTTCCTTCGAAATCCTGTGGTTTTTGCCCCTCAGGTGAACTGCCAGCGTTATCAGCGACAACACTCTTGAATCCAAAAGATGCCACAGAGCAGGGTATATCTTTTGTGTCTTCTCTGTGGGTTCATGTTTACAGATCAAATCTCTCTATGTTCTCCATTTGATGGAGTTCCATAGGATATCAGTCCAGCTCACCCCCAGCTCATAAGTTTCATGATTTCTAGAACTTCATTAATACCCTTGAATTCATTGCAAATCCTGCGGATTTCGTCCTTTAGGGGAATTGCCAGTGTTTACAGCGAGTAAGCTCCTGAATCCAGACTCCAAAGGAGCAGATTATATCTTGCAGTAATTCTTTGTACTTTTTTGTTTAGAGATGAAATGTCTCTACGTTGCACACTTCGGAGGAGAAGAGGAAACCAATCCATCTCACTACAGCTCTTAAGTTTCATGATATCTGGTCCGTCTTAGAACCCCATGTTTTCATTCAAATTCCTGTGGTTTTCGGCTTCTCAGGCGAGCTGACAGCATTTTGAGTGAGAACACCCCTGCGAAGACTCCAGAGAGCAGTTTATTACTTTTGTAATTTCTCTGTACTTGTGTTTACAGATCAAATCTCTCTATATTCCACACTTGATGGAGTTCCATAGGATATCAGTCCATCTCACCTCTAGCTCTTATGTTTCATGATTTCTAGCACTTCATGAATACCCTTTAATTCATTGCAAATCCTGCGGATTTCGGCCTTTCAGGTGAAGTGCCAGTGTTTACAGCAAGTGAGCTCCTGAATCCAGACTCCAAAGGAGCAGATTATATCTTGCACTAATTCTTTGTACTTTCGTGTTTAGAGATGAAATGTCTCTACATTGCACACTTCATTTAGGAGAAGAGGAAACCAATCCATCTCACTTCCAGCTCTGGCGGGCATCAGAAAGAGTGGCTGGGATGTGTGTACAAGGGATGCTCAAAGCTGGAGTGTTCTGCTTGTGCACTCAATAGGCACGAGGTGGCGCGCAACCTGGGTATCTCAGGGTGTGGCTGGGAGGCTTGTCCGAGGGATGTCCCCGCCTAGAACACTCATTTGGGCACCCGAAGTGGCACAAGGTGTGTGGTATCTGGGTAGCTGGTGGCGGGCTTCTGAGGGAGTGGCTGGGAGGCATGTCCGAGGGAATCCCCATGCTGGAGCGCTCTGTTTGGGCACCCGAAGTGGCACGAGGAGGCGTAGTACCTGGGTAGTGGGTGGCGGGTATCAGAGGTAGTGGGAGGCATGTCTGAGGGTCTACCCCTGAATTGGAGCACTCATTTGGGCACTCGAAGTGGAAAAAGCGCGTCCTGGGTAGCGGGTGGCGGCTTCATAAGGAGTTGCTGGGTTGAGTGTCCAAGGGACGCCCCTGTGCTGGAGTGCTCGGTTGGGCACCCGAAATGGCCCAAGTTGGCGTGGTATCTGGTATGTGGGTGGCAGGCTTCAGAGGGAATGGCTGGGAGACTTGTCCGAGGGATGTCCCGCGCTGGAGCGCTCTGGTTGTGCACCTGAATATGCACTAAGTGGTGCAGTACCTGGGTAACTGGTGTTGGGCTTCAGAGTGAGTGACTGGTTTGTGTGTCCGAGGGATGCCCCCAGCAAATCGCTCACTTGGACACCTGAAGTGGCATGAGGTGGCGCGGTACCTGGGTAGCAGTGGCAGGCTTCAGAAGGAGTGGCTGGGAGATGTCCATGGGATGTCCCTGCACAGGAGCACTCTATTTGGGCACCCAAAAAGGCACGAGTTGGTGCGGTACCTGGGTAGTGGGTGGCGGGCTTCACAGGGAGTGGTTGAGAGGCGTGTCCAAGGGAATCCCCCATGCTGGAGTGCTCAGTTGGGTACCCGAAGTGGCATAAGGTGGCGCAGTACCTGGTAGCGGGTGGCAGGCTTCAGAGGGAGAGGCTTGGAAGCGTGTCTGAGGGACACCCCAGCTAGAGCACTCTGGTTAGGCACCCAATGGGAAGAGTTGGCATGGTACCTGGGTAGCGGATGGCGGACATCAGAGAGAGTGACTGAGAGGTTTGTCTGAGGGATGCCCCACGCAAGGAGACTCTGGTTGGGCACCCGAAGTGACATGAAGTGGCGCAGTACCTGAGTAGCGGGTGGCAGCATCAGAGGGCATCAGAGGGAGTGGCTGGGAGGTGTGTCTGAGGGTCGCTGCTGAGCTGGAGCGCTCTGTTTTGCACCCGAAGTACCACGAGATGGCTCGGTATACCTGGGTAATGGGTGGCGGGCTTCAGAGGGAGTGGCTGGGAAGCTTGTTCGATGGACACCCCATGCAGGAGTGCTCTGGTTGGGCACCCAAAGTGGCACAAGGTAGCGTGGGACCTGGGTAGCGGGTGGTGGGCATCAGAGGGAGTCGATGGGAGGCATGTGTGAGGTACGCCCTCGCGCTTGTATGCTTGGTTTGCCACCTGAAGTGGCACGAGGTGGCATGGTACTTGGGTAGTGGGTGGCGGGCTTCAGAGGGAGTGGCTGGGAGGCGTGTCCAGGGAACGCCCCTGCATGGAGATCTCAGTTAGGCACCTGAAGTGGCACGATGTGGCTTGGTACCTAGGTAGCAGGTGGTGGACTTCAGAGGGAGTCACTAGGAGTTGTGTCCCAGGTATGACCCGTGCTGGAGCGCTCTGGTTGGGACTCGAAGTGGCATGCGTTGGCACAGTATCTGGTTAGCGGGTGGCAGGATTCAGAGGGACTGTCTGGGAGGTGTGTCCGAGGGATGCCCTGCGCTGGAGCACTCTGGTTGGGCACCTGAAGTGCATGAGGTGGGTGGTACTTGGGCTCGGGTGGCCGGCTGGGAGGCGTTTCCGAGGCATTTCCAGCAGATTGCTTGGTTGGGCACCCGAAGTGGCATGAAGTGGCTCAGTACTTGATAGCAGTTGGCGGGCTTCACAGGGAGTGGCTGGGAGACGTGTCCAAAGGACGCCCCACGCTGGAGTTCTCCTTATGGACACTCGAAGCGGCACGAGGTGATGCGGTACCTGGGTAGCGGGTGGCGGGCTTCAGAGAGAGTGCTGGGTGGCATGCCCAAGGGACGCTCCCACGCTGGAGTGCTCGTTTGGGCACACAAATTGGCACGAGATGGCACGGTACCTGGGTAGCGGGCGGTGGGCTTCAGAGGGAGTGGCTGGGAGGTGTGTCAGAGGGATGCCCTGCCCTAATGTGCACTGGTTTTGTGCCCGAAGTGGCACAAATGGTGCAGTACCTGGGTTCGGGTGGTGGGCTTCAGAGGGAGTGGCTAGGAGACGTGTCCGAGGGATGCCACCGCAATGGAGCACTCTGGTTGGGCACTCGAAGTGGCACAAGATGGTGCGGTACCCTGGTAGCGGGTGGCGGGCTTCAATTGGAAGTGGCTGGGGGGCATGTCTGAGGGACGCCCCCGTGCTGATAGCTTGATTGGGCACCCAGAGTGGCATGAGGAAGCAGATGGCGGGCTTCAGAGGGAGTGGCTGGGAGGCGTGTCCGAGGGACGCCCTGCACTGGAGCGCTCTGTTTGGAAACCTGTGTGGCACGAGGTGCCGCGGTCCGTGGGTAGTGAGTGGCAGGCTTCAGAGGCATGTCTGAGGGCTGCCCCCATGCTTGAACACTAGTTGGGCACCTGTAGTGGCACAAGGTGGTGCAGTACCTGGGTAGCATTTGACGGGCTTCAGAGGGAGTTCTGGGAGGCATGTCTGAGGGATGCCCTGCACTTGAGCGCTGGGTTGGCTCCCGAAGTGGCACAAGGTGGTGCAGTACCTGGGTAGCGGGTGGCAGGCTGAGTAGTGGGTTTCGAGCTTCAGAGGGAGTGGCTGGGAGGTGTGTCCAAGGGACACCTCACGCTGGAGCGCTCTGGTTGGGCACCCGAAGTGGCACAAGGTGGCGCAGTCCCTGGGTAGCCAGTGGCAGGCTTCCGAGGGCGTGTCACCCCCACACTGGGGCGCTCAGTGAGCACCAAAGTGGCAAAAGGTGGCACGATACCAGGGTAGCTGGTGGCAGGCTTCAGAGGGAATGCTAGTCCGAGGGATGCCCCGCTATGGAGTGCTCTGGTTGGGCACCCAAAGTGGCACGAGGTGGCGCGGTACCTGGGTAGCATTTGGCGGACTCTAGAGGGAGTGACTGGGAGGCGTGTCTGAGGGATGCCTCGCGCTGGTGTGCTCAGTTGGGCACCTTCAGTACCTAGGTGGTGGGTGGGCATGTCCAAAGGACACCCTCCACTCTGGAGTGCTCTTTTTGGGCACCCAAAGTGGCACGAGGTGGTGCAGCACCTGAGTAGTGGGTGGCAGGCTTCAGAGGGAGTGCCTCTGAAGCGTGTCCGAGGGACGCCCCCACACTGGTGTGCTCTGATTGGATACCCGAAGTGACATGATGCAGCAAGTTGCCATCCTACCTGGAAAGTGGGTGGAGGTGTTCAGATGGAGTTACTGGAGTTGTGTTGGAGAGATGCCCTGCACTTTTGCACTCTGGTTGGGGACCCAAAGTGGAACAATGTGCATGGGTAGCAGACAGAGGGCTTCAGAGGGAGTGACTGGGAGGTGTGTCCAAGGGACACCCCCACCTTGCTGTGCTCTGGTTAAGGAACTGAATTGGAACGATGCGACGCAGTGCCTTCCTCACGTGGGAAGCGGGTGGAGGGCTTCAGAGGGAGAGCCTAGAAGGAGCGTCCATAGGACACCCCTGCACTGGTACACTCTGGTTGGAGACCCTAGGTGGCATGATGCGGGGTGGTGATTCCTAAGCTGGGAAGTGGGTTAAGCTTTTCAGAGGGAGTGGCTGTGAGGCGTATCCGAGGGACATCCACATGCTGGTGCACTCTGTTTGGGTACCTGAGGTGACACGATGCATAACAGTGCCTTCCTCACCTAGGAAGCAGGTGGAGGGCTTCAGAGGGAGTGGTTGGGAGGCATGTCCAAGAGATGGCCCCT
>PVHY01016912.1:0-32667 GCA_004024945.1 Uropsilus gracilis
CCATCCATACATCCATCCATCCATCCATCCATCCATCCATCCATCCATCCATCCATCCATCCATCCACCCATCCATCCTCTATCATCCATCTACCCACCCACCCACCCACCCATCCACTCATACACCCATCTACCAAACCACCTAACCACCCTTCAATTTGTCCCTCCCTCCCTCCCTTCCTCCCTCCCTGCCTCCATCCCTCCCTCCCATCCCTCCCTACCTCCATCTCTCCCTCCCTTCCTTCCTCCTCTTTTTTCCTCCCTTCTTCCCTCTTTCCTTTGCTTGAAAAATCTTGACAGATATCTGTGCTATGCCAGTTGCCATGTTAGCCAATGAGAAATAGCACTTTTCAGAAGAAATCCCCAAAACAAAAGCTCACAATCCCTGCCCTATGGAACTGATCATCTGGGGAAGGCAGACATGACAGCGTATTGTTTTGCTACTCTTGATGGAGCATCTACTGGCGAGTTTGCTACGATGAACCCCAGCCATCCTGGTGAGTCTGGAGGAACGATGGGGTAAACATGCTGAAAATGCGAGGTTGCAGTAGGGACAGGGCGTTCCAGAGTGAGGGGCCAGGAAGACTGGAGCAAGGGTCCTGCGGCTGCAAAGAGCATGACCTTTTTGGAGCACAGGATCCTATGTGGCAGCAGACTCAGAGTCATTTGAGAGAGGGAGGTGCAGGGTCTCACATTCCCCTGGATGGCTCTTGAATCACCCTAATCATCTGTCCTGTGTTACAAACCGCGTTGGCTTACAGAGCTGCTTCCGGCTAGAACAAGACCCAGGGGCAGGGTGGGCGTGCAGTCCTGACCCACGGGCACCGAACTATCCGAGTGGATGACAGTTGTTCCTTTCCAGCTTCCCACTGCCCCTTCCAAAGCAGTGCCCACGGAGAGTCTCTTAGGCCACCTCCAACAGAATCTTCGGTCAAAGGCCTCCCCAGGCAGGAGGACAAAGCACAGCCCCCGTGACCAGACAGCAGTGAAACTCTGAGGCTGGCAACCCTGGCAGCATTATTCGCCACCACCACACATAACTATGTCCTGTAACCTCTGTCCTCCTATGCTGTAGTGTAAGCATCACTCCCCATTTTGAGGTGAGTGAACTGAAGCTTGGGGCGGTCGGGCTCCTTCCTAGGCCAGACAGAGAGGAGGCTGCATCCTGGGTATCAGGGAGTGGTGTGGTGGGGGGCGTTTGAGCCCCTGCCCCTGGCCAGCTGCGACTGTCAGCAGACAGATCAAGGCAAAGGTGTCTTGGTGCTGAGGCACAGCCCTCACCTGGCGCCCTGGACCTCTCAGAGGACTTGAACCTGAGAGATGCTGCCAACCTGATGCTCTTCTCCACAGGGAACAAACAGCAGTGGGTATCCTTAGCCTATTAAATTCACCCACCAGGGAAGGCTGTGGGCCCAGCTCTGTCTTTCTCCTGCTTCTCAGAAATGGGTGTCTGTTGGCATCTCATTGCTGATGGGCCTGAGCGACTCCCTGACTCTGTCCCCATACGGCCGAGGTGGCTCAGGCACCTGGATGGATGGAAGTTTGTGCCCACCTGGAGGCTGCCCTGTCCTCTGAGGTGGTCCTGGCTTCTTTCTTGGGGAAGAGGTGACCTGCCCGCTCTGGGGGTCTGACATCTGCGAACTCCATAGCAACCTGTCAGGCATCCACAGGGCAGATGCCTCGGTGGCCTCTCTCTGTCACAAGTGTGGGGTTAGCCCAGCAGGTCATGCAGTGAGTGGGGCCCTCAGCCACGGACTGGTTCTGAAGCCTGTGCTGTTGTTTTCTGACTAAAAGTAATCAGCTCTCAGCGTCGCTGTGTTGGTGTCAATGTCACAGATGCTGCATGATGGCGGGTGTAGAGATTCTAGTTTTGGAAGTAAATGTTCCTGCCCTGACAGGCTGAGGTTCCCAGGTCAGCTTGGTGTTCTGGAGAGCACAGCGCTTCCCGGTACCCCCAGCCCCGCCTGTCACCCTGTCCAAGGGGCCTCGCCTCTCCTCAAAGAGCTTCCACATCTGTCTCATGGGATGCTTTCAATAAACCACTCAGAAGGGTGAGTGTGTGTATGTGTGTGCATGGTGCACATGTATGTTGTATATGTTGTATGTGTGTGGTGTGTATAGCACACACTTACTATGCACATGCAATATATGTGCATGTGATATGTGTTTGGTGTGTGGGATGTATGGATGTTGAATGTGTGTGGTATGTGCCATGTGTGGCATGTATAGTGTGTGCACACATACAATGCATGTGTGGTTCATGTGTATGTGGTCACACACATACACATAAGGTGATGTATATGTGCAGTATGTGGTATATATGTGCAGGTATGTGCACATAATACATACATGTGATTTATGTCTATGTAATATGTGTGTGGTATATGTGAGGTTTGTGTGTGCATAGGGTATACATGTAGTGCATGCATATGTGATGTGTGTGTGGTGTGTGTGTGTGGTATATATGTGTGTGGTTTGTGGGGAGTATGTGTGTGTCTCCTATTAAAACACATCATGACATGGTTCTCATAGTAATTTGGAGAATTAGAGAATCTCTGTGTACTTTCTATTCATTGGAGATTTACTTTAGATTCCAGGTCTCCTGTATCTTCACATCCTCACCTGTACATGGGGCTGATATTACTCCTTAACAAAACTGCTGTAAAGCTCACATGTGAGGCTAACTGTACTAACAGGTGTCCGAGAAACCACAAATTGTAGACCTGTGGGGCCTGGGTGTCACCAGCGTTCTCCATGCTCTATGTACAAGGGGCATTGCCAGGCAGGACTCCCAGTGATTCCGGCACAGAGAGATGTTCTCATGCCAATGTTCATGTGCAGGGCCTTGTTATAACACGTGCGCAAATTCCCAGCTCACTTTCATTAAATGGAAAACATATTCAGTACCAACGGTTTGACCACAAATAGGCCAGGATTTTTGTATATCTTTCACTGTACCAAGAAATAGAGATTCAAATATAACCCTAGGATAAAATCATGATTAATATTTTAAAATTGATTGTTGGGAAAAAGGTACTAAGTGCTTTTATCCCAAGTTGGTCAATTCAAAAAGGCTTTTATTGTGACTGAAAGTGATATTTGAGGTTCTCTGTTTGGTTTGCCAAATGCATGCTGTGTGGCTCCCGCGGTGATACAGTTTGCAGAGAGGGTGGCTTCCATTTGTAGCATAGAATTTATATAGAAATGTATTCTTCAGTCATGATAATAGAAGATATAATAAATGGCTCTGATGGATGGGCAAAAAGGAAGGGAGAAAGAAAGAACCACTATGCACCCTGGCGACCTGAGGTTGAGTTTAAAAAATTTTTGGACTGAAGTCATTGGTTTATAACATAGGTCTCAGTTGTATAGAATTATAAATCAACACCTGCATCTCCGGTGTTACATGTTCACCACTGAAAATCTAGCTTCCATCCCTCTAGATTTGTTAAACAGTAGCATGCGTGGTTGAGTCATTTCATATCACTTCAACTCGTCTCTTTGGATTATGGTGCCAATGGTGTTGGGGTTTGTGTTGAATATTTATTTATTACTTGGAGTTCTTAACACCAAGGAACTCCGGCCATAGTGATATTCTCCACCAGTCTCTTGTTGCCTTAATATCAATACATCAACGAGATGTGGTATAGGCCAGTTTTTATCTGAGCACAACAATTGAATCTGTAAGCTGCCATCGAGCTATCTTCAGTGGAAACTCATAAAATACAGTGCAATTCTGAGAAACTTTGAACAAAACCTGATATTTCTTTCATAGACTGCCTTGTGTTTCTGCTCTTCCCCCCAACTTCTCTAGATGACCTTGGGGGTACCCCAAGTATTCTCTGGTTGGTTGAATCTAAGGGTTTACTTAAACCTCACTGATGCCCAGTCTAGTGCCATTATGCTGGGAAAATGGAGGGTATGCGTACTCTTTTCCTGGGGTAATGCGTACATTACCCCAGTTGGCACCCCCATTCTTCCCCGCTGTCTATACTCTAACCCAATATGATGATGAATAGGATTACTTACATGTCTTGTACAAATCCTAAATTCATGTTAATAACAGGAGTCTCGGTTCTCCTTCCCTAGCAACTTAGGGGCCATCTCAGTCTCCCATGGGAGCTTGAGCCCTGTGGGTGGGTAGCAGGAAGCAAGGGGTAATCCCACTCCCACGTCCCTTTTTCAGCCTCCTCTGATGATGGCTTGAGCACTTCATGCTGTGGTAGATTGTGCAGGAGGACTATTGGCAAATGCACTTTCTCAGGTTTTATTTGCTCTGAACTCCAAAGTCCATGGCTTTGCGAGTTGGCTCTTATAAATGGACAAGTGGATCAAATTCAGCCCTGTGTTGGGTGCAACAACAGAAACAAAAAGCATAGCCTTTCCTCAAACTTACGATTCCTTCAAAGACAGGCAAGATGAGGCATACAGATAATATTTCCGTTCCGCACACAGCTCACGCCCACTCCATCCCGGGCAGTGAGTTGGCATCAGTGACACCGAGATGCTATGCTTTCTGCAGCAGAAGCCTGCAGCCAGCCAGGACCAGTGTCCACACGAGCCCACGGAAGGTGCATCCCAGCTGAGCAGAGCCTTACAAGAAGAGTGGGGTTTGGGTCTGCAGAGATGGGGGGTGGCAAGTTTGGGTCACTGGGTGACACAGTGAGCTTCAGCTCCACCCATCTGGTCAGCCTCCACTTCCAGAGGGACAAGTCTGCTTTGCTAAGTAGAGACGCAGCACTTCTATTACGCTTCAGAAAAAGTGCTGCTCTTGCTCTTTGCATGTTTTCTGGAGTAAATGCTTGGGCCCATTTATTTACTTGTTTATTTTTCTGAGCAAGTGAAACCCCGTCTGGGCCTTGACCTCGCTGGGTGCTGGTGGGCCAGCATTCAGGAGCTTCCAGGAACGGCCTAGCACAGCTTCCCAGCATCGAGGGAATGCAATTGTTCCATTACAGCTTCCCAGACCAGATGCTTCCCTGGGTCCTCAAGGTGGCAGAAATGTCTGCATGCCCACAGAGCCTCAGAGCAGAGAGCTGCAGCCCGGAGGAGCAGGTGAATGTCCACAGAATGGTGTCTGCTGTGGCGACTTAGCGCCTTTCCAGAAAAGTGGGGTGTCAAGACCGTAGTGGGCCACATCCCACAATATTGGCCTTGACGACCCGATCTTCCTGTTTTGTTTTTGTTTTTCCACAATCCTGCCTCCTTGAGGTCCTGAGGTGGTATAGATGCCACCAGATTAGCACCCCAGCTCCTCGGAGAGCCTGGCTGGGTCATGACCTCTCTCACATCTTCCAGACACCCACTGTTTGCTATGCTTAGCTGTGAAGAGCTAATGGGGGTGAGAGAATGAGCTGATCAGTTAGAACCCCAGAAGGAAGGGATTGGACTGTGTACAGTGGGGCCAGATTTGCCCACTGTCTGTTTTTGTACAACCTGTGGGCTAAGAATGGGTACTAGACATTTTTATTTATTTGTTTGTTTGTTTATTTGTTTGTTTATTTGTTTGTTTGAGACTAGGTTGAGCTATGTTGCCCCGGGTAGTCCTGATCCCGTGGAATCTAGCAATCCCCAGCCTCAGCCTCCCAGGTAGTTGGGATTACAGGCTGTCCACCACTGCGCCCAGCTGCTTTTTTTGAGATCAGGTCTCACTATGTTGCCCGTGCTAGTCTTGAACCCGGGAACTCAAGTGATCCTGAGACTCTTGCCTCCCAGGGTTGGACTACAGGTGCACGCCACCACACCTGGCCTAGACATTTTTAAATGCTTACCAAACACAGCAGCAGGCAAGAATAATATTTCATCAGACACGAAAATATATGAAAGCAACTTTCTCCACCCATCAAGTTTCAAACTGCGTCAATAAAAGACTGGGAATGGTACCCTGTCCTGCTGTAGGCAGAGCTGCATAATATCTTGATTTTTGCCTCTTGGCCCGCAAAGCCTAAAATAATTAATAATAAACCCTTTACAGGTTATTGTGCGGGACTTTCTCTCCCCACCCCTTGGAAGTCTGAATGAGAAGCTCTGGCTAGGGTGGAAACAGCCTTTAAGTCACATCCGAGTTATAATTTCTTGGCAATTTACTATGTGTCCCAGTAACTTTCTGTTCCTCACCCATGCACTGGCTGCTAATTGGGTTCGGTGAAACATCATCAAGCACACGGTGCTGATAATGGGGGTGATGGTAGCCTCGGGCGGGTCTGGCCAGGACAGGGCAGGGCGGGGTGGGGCAGGGTGGGGACCCAACGGAGGAGGAACTGACCCTCTGTCTCTGCCCACAGGTCACAGGCCTTTCCAGTGCCGCTACTGCCCCTACAGTGCCTCCCAGAAGGGGAACCTGAAGACCCACGTTCTGTGCGTCCATCGCATGCCTTTTGACAACAGCCAGTATCCGGACCGCAGGTTCAAGCGCTCCCGAGTCGACTCGGAGGCCTCTGGGAACTTCGAGGATCCCCCAGCTGCCAAGGCGGGGAGCTCGGTGGAGTTGGCAGAGGAGGGTGGCAAGGCCCAGGAAGAGCGCCACTGAGGGTCAGCTCTGTCCCCTAGCCCTACCTGGTCTGGCGATTACGCATCTAGTAAAGGAGTTGGCTAGCCGCATTCCGAGGGCGGGGGGGGGGGGGGATCATGTACAACCCCCACCCCCTCAGTGTATAGAACATTTAAAGAATTTTAAAAGATATCTATATATATATTAAAAAAAAAAAATCCCCAGCCCTTGAAAATGGCTGCTAAACTGTTACCCGGCAACAAGTACTTCCAAACAATGCAGGTGGCAGAGAAGGGATTTCAGAAACGCCTGGTGCCGTCCGGCTCGGGGGAGCAGGGGGGCCCACCTTTAAAGTCGTCTTTGTCCAAAAATCACGCTCTTCACCGAGAAACAATACCGTCTAGAGATGATGTCGAGCCGCCTTGAAGATGGAGGGGCCGTGTTTGCGTTGCTGAAAACACCTCCAGAACCTGACACCGGCCTCCGCTGTCATCTGCCTCGCACCCTAATGAGGCGAGGGGGAGGCAGCCGCGGTGCCAGCCTGGCTGGAGCGGCCACTGCAGAGAAAATCAATCCCGCGGTGCGGTAGCTGCTCGCTGGGAGCAACCTTACCCGCTCGGCAGCGCCAGGGCGGACCGGCCGGGCCTTCTTCCATGTGCATTTTGCAAAAATACACAGCCAAATGAATCAATGGTCAGGAAGTATCTGCAGACAAGACAAATGTCCGTTGCAGGTTTGACGAGTAATTCCTTTTTTTCCGATCCAATTGCAATGTTGAGGGAAATGCTTTCTTATTTTTTTTCTTGTCTTTTTTTTTTTAATATATATATATATAATTTTGCTTCAATTTTTTTGGATGAAAAAAAGGTATCTGGTAAAAAAAAATTAGGAATATATGAGATCAAGTATTGTTTAAAATAAACCAGTCAATTTTTCCATAGAAGGTGCTGGTGAGAAATGGAAATGTGGAAAAATAGATGGCTTGTATTATGATGTTTTAAATTGTACTTGAATGAAGGCTGCTGCGGTCCTGATTATCAGATTTTTTTTTCATGTGTTAGTTTTTCTAAGTGTCACAGACATGAGGCAAGATTTTCTTCTCCAGCAACGCTTATGAAAAAGCTTGTATTAAAATATGAATCTAAACATCCTGCTCCCTATCGCTAATGAAGAAAACTGTTTGAGTTAAAATGTCTGTTTTTGTAAAACAAATGTGTTCTATATTTTTGTAGATTTTAGATTTTCTACTGATTGGATACTCCAAATTTATCAAGTTCTACACCACCCGGAGGGAGATTTTGAGGGCCAATAATAAAACACTTAACTTGTTTAAAAAAAAAAAAAAGATTTAAGAAGACTAGGAAAGGGTTTATTCTTGAATCTGCTAGGATGGCATCAACGTTCAGCCGTGTAGCGTACTTCCTTTGAGTGACATGTCATTGGTGCTGCTGCTTGTGATGGGAGGGAAGTATTAAAGTATTAACTTCTAAAACAAAATCATTCAGACTTAAAAAAAAAAAAAAGTCAATATTTCCATGCAGGCTGGGAGCACAGAATAAAACCCCAGGGCCTTAAAAACTTCAGCTCTGCCTACAGCAGTTTACAAAAATACTAAACTGCAATCAATGTAAATAAAATGCTTAGCGCTACCCTGAGACCAGAAGGAATCTCAGGCTAATAAGGAATCCGGTTTGCATATGCTGTCGAGAGGGTGTCATCTACCCGAGGTTTCAGTGTAAATGAGGTCTCTGTGAAACTTGGACCCATCTGGCATAGAGCAAGCTGCTTTCTTGTTTTTCTAGAATAGTTCTCACTGCCTTACTTAAATCGAGTTGATAAACTTAATGCAACTGTTTCTATGATCCTAGAGAAAGGACTGAAATGTTATTGGAACTTTCTGACTGTAGTAAGCTTTAGGATTTTAACTGCACTACTGTGTTTGGTGGCTGTGCCAGTCGCTTGCTTTCTGTGTGTTTGCCCCGCCTTTGGTATCTTAGCAAAGAAAAATATTAAAAAAAATAAAAAGAAGAAAAAAAAAAGTAAAAAGAAGACAAAAAAAAAAGAGAGGAAAAAAAGTGGAAAAAACAAAAAACAAAAAAACCAAGAGCTACATCCCATTTCTAGCACTTTGGAAGTCTCTCTCGGTATTTGTGTGTCTTCTGAGCATCCTCAGATGCGACAGGCAATAATTCTGTTTGTGACACTGGGAACATTCCCTCTTCTTTGTGGCGTGTGTGTTGGTTCCATTTTGTCCAGTGCTACCATCCTGATTTCCCCTTCTGACACAGGCCTCCTTTCCAGAACATTTGTAACTTGTAATACAAACAAGTGACAGCCACAGTGATGCAGTGTCAGTTTCTGAATGTCATCAGGTTCTCATATCTAAACATGTCAAGTTTTTTCCCTGTAACTTCTGTAGTCTGTGATGCTGGTCATAATACTGTCTACATTCCTACACAAAGAAAAAAGAAATCTATCTTGGAGGAAATCCAAGATCAATAGAGTAGAGGATTTTGTTGCTATGCTTGTAACAAGTAGAAAACTTTGTATTTAAAGTTTATTCTTGGTCATTATTTATTATTATAATACATCAGTTGACAGAACTTTATTCTGGTATAGAAAGTATTAAAAGTTGTTTTTTCAGCAATGACTGTTTTCTTTCTGCTGTTAGAATAAAATGTCTTTGAAGCAGTCCAGTTTTATCCAGTGTTTTACGCAATAAAACCTCTACCTCTGGAAAAAAAAAACCTCATCTTTTCCAATTCACTTATATTTATTAGGCAGGGTAAAAGATATCTTTGCAGCCTGAGCTGAGTTGGTTAAGATTTGTCAGAACCCCACCCCCCACCCCATTACAAAAAGCTCTGCAGTGTCGCTCCCATGGAATGCCCAGCCAGATGCAACATAAATTGTGTGTGGCCGTGTGTGCACATGAACACCCGAGCGTGTGTGTGTGTGTGTGTGTGTGTGTGTGTGTAGCTGTTTCTTCAAAGCCTTGCAGACAACAGTTTCAGTGAGGTACAACCTATAAAAAGGTAAACATACAAGACACTTAGAGCTTTGGAAACTATTGTTCCCTTTACTGGTAGAAAGTTAAAAAAAAAGAACTATTAAACATAAGGAAGTCTTTTACTTCTAAATTATGGGAGGAAAATCTAAATTCTTCTTTCAGTGGAAGAAATAAAAGAACAAAGGATAATATAGTCTAGGGTGTATCCATGCAGCTACTGCAAAGGCTGATCTCTCACACTGATTTGGGAGGGTTTGAGGTGTCCAAACTTGATGTACAGGGTGGTTTTCTGCTTGTGTGTGTGTGTGTGTGTGTGTGTGTGTGTGTGTGTGTGTGGTTGTTTGATTTTGGTTTTAAAACCAAGTTTGCTTAGCACTTCCTGCAGCTCTGCAAACGAGGGCCCAAAGCAGGCTGCAGGGAAAAGCTCCTGCTCACATTTTATAAAAATCTGTAGTTACCATGTTCCTTCCAGAACAGACAGTGGTGTCCTGGAGAGAGCCCTCGGCTGTCCCAACGGTCCCTTGGGTAAACAGCAAAGGTGAGTTATGATGTTCTAGTGAGGGATCAGGAAGCAACCCATGAGGGGGTGAATGGGGGTCACAACTTGCTCAAAAACTGCATGTTACAGGATGAATCCCAGTCCTCCTGCCTCTGGAGGCCTGGGTGGATCCCTCAGTGGTGAGCAGAGGTGGGGCGGGGATGGAGTGTGCCCCCTGCCAGGGAATGTGAAAACTCGTCTGCTGCCTGCTGGCCCTACGAGGAGCCCATTGGCATCAGTCAGGGTCCCGGAATTTTCAAGAGACACTGGATTGTATGTGCTGTTTCCCAGTTTTGATGGTTGCTGAAAATGTGTTTGAAAAACTGGGTTGTGATTGGATGAGTAGAAAGCGGTTTATTTATACCTGGAAAGGAATGCTACTCTGCCGTGAAAAAATGATGAAGCCTGGTATATGCTGCAACACGGGGAGGATCGCAAACAGGATGCTAAGGAAAGGCAGCCAGTTCACAAGACCACAGGTCTGGACAATAGGTAACTCTGTGGAGACAGGGGATAGATCAGCTTGCCCTGGGGGGAGAGGGAAGGGGGAGGAGAAGGGGAAGGGGCAGGAGGAGGGGAAGGGGGGAGTTGAAGGGGGAGAGGGAAGGGAGGGGAGCAAGGCAGGGATGGCAATGAGTGAGCAGGAGGTTTCTTTTTGGGGTGATAAAAATGTTCTAAAATTGGATAGTGATGATAGTTCCCCAACTCTGAACACACTAAAAAACCACTGAATTGTATACTTTAAAAGGGTGAATTTTATGGTATGTGAATTATATCTCAATAAGACTGTTATAAAATAAAAATAAAACTGGAAGGAAACCTTGTTAAGAAACATCAATATATATTTCCATCAAAATATTTTGATTTCTCTGTTATAGAGAAGTGTGAGATTAGTACCTGGTGAAGAACATGAAAGCTAGGCACAGGCGTCCATTTGCATGTCAGATCTAAGTACTTCCTGATTGAATGATTTTGAGCAATTCAAGTCTTCTGAGTTCATCGATCATATATATCTGTAATGCTATGAAACTAAATGCAATAAAGTAGGGAAATGATGTGTACGTTCTGAGAAGCTCCCCCACGATTGTGGTGCGGTAAGTCATGGGCAAATCTGAGATTAATGTCAAACTCATAAAGCTTTGTGCACTAAGAAACATCTCTGTATCTGCAGCCAGGTGGCCGGGAACCCCATATTCAACCCTCCAGGATCTCCACGAATGCCTTGTTTTCCTTTTCTCACATTTGAAAGGTTGGAGGATTCAAATATGCTTGGCAGCTGGGGACAGTGTATTCACTGTCAAGATTCAAGTCTTGGAGTTAGAGTCATTCTAGCTGCTCACTGAGTGTTTGCAGCACACCTACTATGTGCAGACCTGGCTCCATGACCCCAGGTGAGCCAGGGGTCGAGCTCTCATTTCACTGTGAAAGGAGGAAACTGACTTCACTCCATAACCACAGATGAATGAAATGTATCTTCAAGGGAAGAATTCAAAGATACTGAGGCTGTAACCCTTGGAGTGATGATGGACCGAGATGAAGGACAGGGTAGCATGTGGGAGCAACGGATACTAAGGCTGAGGGGCATGGCTGGGGCTCCCTGGGGGCTGTCTGCCCTTCTAGGCAGGAGGAGGAGGTGGGGGGAGGGCAAATTGGGAGACTGGGAGATAGCAGTGAGGACTACACGAGGCTGTCTTTGCGGCTAAAGGAGACAGCAGCACGTCGAGCTGAGCAGACGCTGGCTGTGACACTGGCCCGGAGCTCCCTGTGCACGGAGACCACGTCCGCACTATAGAGGTGTCAGGCAAGACAGATCTGGGCTCAGGGCAATACAGGTGGATTTTCCAGAATCCCAGAGTACCTAGAGCGGCCTCGTTCCTGTCTGAGTCGGAGTGGGTGGGCATCTCTTGGGCCCAAGCCCGGGCCTTGATTTGGCTCTGGTTCTGCCCACGGGTGAGCTGGGCAGCAGCTCCCCTTGCTGGAGGAGGCTGATAAACATCCCTATTTATTGGGATGAGCAGCCTCTAGGACAGGGATGCTTCAGTGCTAAAATCAGGTTCCTTCTGGACAAACCCAGATAGCTGCTTGCCTCGGGTCTTAGGCCATTGTCCTCTAAGGGCTGCTTCTTGGCTGCCCATCCGGAGGCAGCGTGAGGTCAGCCACTCGGCGTGTGGCCTTGAAATGCCACCCTGGCTTCCCATCCCTCCAGCCCTCGGTGGTTGTGCCGTGGGCAGTGATTAGGTGCATACAGCACTAGCCACGCTGTCTGGCACAAGCGTGTTATTTTAACTCTTGTTGAGTGTCTGGAGCGTGGTTCCAGCTCCAGGTCAGATGGGAAGAGGCTCAACTATAACTTGTGGTTCCCGGCGGCCAGAAACGGTTGGGCCGCCCAGCTGGGGGAGGGCAATCTTCTCAGACACTATTTTGTGCTGAAACTTTTATAAAGATGATAACCTGGCTGTCTTCTGTAGTTTGGGATTTGCACGCTTCCTCCTCTCTGTTTAACATCTGTATTGTAACAGTATATTATGAAAACCTCACCTGGTGTATTGTAAGCACAATCCCAAGGAAATTAGTGTTAAATATTGTGATCTTCATTTCAAGATAGAAGGGCTGGGCACGGTCCCCCAAACGAGAGGTATGTTTCCATGGGGAAGGGAAAAAATTCATAGCGTAATGCAATATTAAAAATGTCACCCAGCTGATTATTCCATGTAGGGGCTTGTGGAGAGTTTTAATCTCTTCACCTGTTGGTGTTAAGAGGAAAGAGAGATGGAAAGAGGGAGGAGGGAGACAGGGAGGGAGAAGAAGGGCTTATGTGAACAGGGAAATCACAAGCAAAGGGGAGGGGGAAAATTTAAATGATCCCAGACCGAACTGTTTTGCTGTTAATACAGAAATACAGTGCAAGACACATTTAATGGGCTCTATTTTTTATTATACTATGCTGAATAATTAAGTTTGAGGCTAAGTGTCACATGGATTTATCTTTTAATTAAAAAAGCATGGTTCACGCATATTTGAGTGGTAGTCCAAATAAATGCAATATAGAAATTTATGTTTGTTTATCTAGGTGTTAATTACCTAGAGATTGTTCTGGATTACTTCTTTTTATAAAGTGTCATAGGCTCCTGTCAGAACGAATAAAGCTTGCCCATGGAACCTTATCAATTTGCTAACTATAGCGCTGGTCTGACCCCGGGGGGTGCAGAGCAAAACTTTGGGGATTGTTATGTAGCCTTAAGACCCCCCACCCCGCCCCCATTCAAATCACACCAAATAAAGCAGTCATTTTAGAAAATATTTCTAGGACATAAAGGCACAAATATATCTTCGTTGTTTTACAGCCCCTTGTCCACAGCTATTTATAAAACACGTGATTATTTATGCATCGGGTTATGAGAAGTTTGGCTGGGAAAGGGGGTGAAGAGGCGCCACCCATCCAGTTACCTGAACCCCAGTGGTAGAGGGAGGGTTTCCCAGGGGAACTGCGCGGGCGGGCAGGAAGTTGAGGGCTGTGATTTGTCTGAACTCTAAACCACGCTGAGGCTCTTGGAAGAGAGATAAGGAAGTTGAGGGTTAGAGGTCACCGTTTCTTAAATCAAAGATGCCCACGGAGAGAGTGAAAGAGAAAACATCGTCTACCGCTGAGGATCGCCCACCCGGAACCCCCCAGTCATGCCAAGGGCAGATAAGCCCTTAACTCCCTGTTAGGGGCGCTCAGCCTTGGCTGTGAATCGGCTGTGTCAGGGCCGGGGCTAATCAGAGGCTAATGAACCTACATCTCCAGGCCCTGGGGTCCTCCTTCCCTTGGCTTTCAGAGCCAGCAGGTCACACCTTGGGTCTGGCCCTTCCTTTCTCTTTGTTTGCAGAGATTTGGGGTGGCAGGGCGGCTTCCTCAAATGGCTGGGCTCAGCTTTGAAGAAACGGACTTTGCAAGGGCAGGAGAAACCGGGACCCAGATGCGACTGTGGAAGTGGGTGCTCGCCTTTGTTCCGGGGTGCGTTTCCCTGCGCCTTCTGCAGGCCAGTTGGCCTGCCTCCACTTGGGGAGGTCAGAGCGCCAGAAAATCCCTGACAGTAAACTCGGTCTGGGGTCTGGAGGGCCTCCCCTGCCTGGTCGGTGTCTTCCTGGGCAGGGGGGAGAAGGGAGCCCTCCCTCCACCGTGCTTCTCGCCAGTCATTGAGCCCGGCAAACTGTAAGCGGCAACCAACGCGCGAAGTATCCACCGGGTAAGGTTTCACTTTCAGTTTCTCAGTCCACTCGGAGACCGCTGCACGCGGGCGGGGGCTTGCGCGCTTGGCGAGGTGCGCGCGCCGGCACTAGCGGGGCGCGGCGCCAGGCGGGGGCGCCCCGGGCCTTCGCGTCGCCGCGGGTGGGGGACCGGGCTCCTGGCGCAGAGCCACTGCAGTCGCAAGGAACCAGCCCCTCGCGTCTGAGGGTTGAGCTTTGACTATGAGCGGGGACCACTCGTGCCCCAGCCCCCACAGTCCCCGGGGCTGGTCTTGGGGCGACCGAGCGCAGCTTGCTGTGACTTCGGGCAGGGCTTGGGCCGGCGGTCGGTTCGCCAGCTGATAACCCCATTACTGCCGACAGAGATCAATGCCTCCGAGCTTGTAAATTATTGACACTTCAGCTCAGTTTCCTCTCAGCTCGCTGCCCATTTCCTCCCCGGAATCAGCACTGTTCTCAGAATGTGGGCCCTGGCAGCACCTGAGGGTGCGGTGGGGGAGGGGTGGGGGAGAATTGCGGGGAGCATCACCCACTTCTTGGTGCATGAGCTTTGCTGGGGTACCCCAAGGACAATAGAGGGGGGGTCCCAAATCCACACCCCAAAGTTTTCAGCCACCACCTAAGGACAAAAAGGTAATTTATTGAGAAGTAGGGCCGAGGCCTACCTTTATTTATTTATGTTTGCTTATTTATTTGTTTGTTTATTTGTGTATATATATATATATATATATATATATATATATATATATATATATATATATATATATATATATATGTTTTGCATCTATGTATTCCCCGGGGATCACCCGCCACCTTCCCTCCCTGACTGCTCCTCCCATCTTCTCCCGCTCCCCAGTTGTGTACTTTCCTTTGGTGGTTAGCTTGTTTTGACTTTTCCTCCTGGCTTTTTGCTTGTTTTTCCTATATCCCATAGATAGTGAAACCATTTGGTTTTTGTCTTTTTCTTTCTGGCTTGTTTCTGCTAATATGATTTCTTCTAGGTCCATTCATGTCATCATAAATTTGTCATTTTTAATTGATGAGTAATATTCCATTGTGTGTATATACCACATCATTTTCATTTAATCATCTGTTTTGGGACATTTGGGTTGTTTCCCCGTCCTTGGGATTATAAATAGTGCTGCGATCGATAAACATTCAAGTACAGGTGTCCCTTTGTATTAAGTATTGAGGTCTCCTTTGGGTAGATTCCCAGAAGAGCTATTGCTGGGTCAAATGGTAGTTCCATTTGCTTTAGTTTGAGGGCTAAGGACCCCCTTTAAGTCCAAGGCCAGAGAGGGCCCTCGGGGTGACTTTCTCTTTGGGTGAGGCCCAGGCCAGCTGGGAGATGAGAACTTGTTTGAAGATGGGGTATTAAAGCTACTTAAACGTAGGGTCCCTGCGATGCCTTTGCAGTCCAGGTTTTGGGGCTGCAGTGACAAAGAAATCGTGTGCCCAAGAACACAGCTTGAAAGCAAACAAGCTGAGGTTAAGTTTGCATAACATAAAATTATTTATCCTAAAGTGTCCAATTCATTGACAGTGTTGTGCAACCACCTACTCTGCTAAGTTCCTAGACATCTTCGTAGCTCCAGAGAAAACCTCACTCCACACAGCTCTCTGTAGCCTGTTCCCCAGTACTGGGTGCAGCCAACCTGCCTTCAGTCTCCAGAGTCCACCAGTTCTGGAAAACTCCTCTACGCAGATCCCCCCCAGTCTCACATCACTTGCTTGGGGCCCCAGACTGAGGCACCAGGCTGTCTCTCTTTCCTGTGATTAAGACTCATTGCATTTCCAGACCACATTTTGTTTTCCACGCATGTGTTGATCAACATGTGTGCTGTTTTCGCTTGTTGGCTACTTCGAACAGCACGGCTCTGAGTGCTATGGACGAGTCCTGAGCGTCTGGTTGTAATTATTCTGGGCAGATGCTTAGGAGTGGAATTGCTGGGTCACGGGGTAATCCCATGTGTCAGTTTTTGAGGAAACAACAAAATCAGATGTTTAGTCAACAAATCAGCTCATTGTACCACTTTGCTTAAAATTCACAAGGGCCCACATCGCTGACGAGTAAACCCTTACTCCTTACCGTGGCCTTTGAGGTCTCCGTGATCCACCTTCCTCTTACTGCTTTCCATCTCTAGTTAAAGTCCCTTTTGATCCTTCAGACTTGCCAAACCTGTCGTCCCAGAGCTCCGTCCTTTCCATACTGGGTCTCCCCCCACTACCTGTTTACCTTTTAGTTTACACGACCTGCCTTCCTCACCGGAATGCAAATTTCATGACATCAGGAGCCTGTCTTTCAGACCCCGGTACAAACAGAGTAAGACCTCAAAAGAGCACTTTTTGAATATTTATCTTTGATAATAATCATCAGAGCATTGTGGGGCTGTCAGTCTTGAAAGAAGTTCTTTCAGCAGGCTTCTGCAAAGAGGCTCCCCAGCAAAGAAGCATATGGACTAAACTCAGTGGGCGCCAGGCAGCCAGCGGTCCTTGGGTGTGGCCTGCTGCGTGGGGGTGCCTCTGTGGATGGCCTCGAGGGCCCATGTTGACAACCAAGGCTGGTGTGACGTCCCCGCACACTGGGTTCCTCTGAACGAGCTCTCCAGAGCCCAGTGGGTGACCGACTTCAGAAAACAATCTCATCCACTGAACTTGGGCACGCCCCTGTTCTCTCTGAGCCGCAGCTCAGGCTCCTAGAAGCGAGGTGCTAGCATCCGCCGTCCAGGTTGACCCAGCAACCAACGAGGTCACGGGGAGTCGCTTCGCAGAAGCAAACGCTGTGCACATCCTTCCTACCGTAGCCTTGGGCACAGAGGCGCATGCGCGCCCCGCCCAGGCCGCCCTGCGGGCAGGAGCAAGGCGCCTGTGTGCTGGCGGGCATCTGCTGGGCAGCCCCAGCCCCGCTCCCGCCCTGTTGACCCTGGCCACCCTCAGACCCGTGACCCTGGGGTCAACGCCTCCTCTTAATGCCTTTCCATTTCTCAGTTTGCTGACGGGGTGATTTTCGGTGAGGCCCACATAAATACTTCAAAAATAATTCACGAGGAAGAGCCACGCTTCTGGACTGGATGATGGCGCGACGAATTAAACGCTTTATAGGGCCGCGCGTAAATTACTTTAATGCATGTAATAGATCCACCCGCAAGGCGGGAACCCCGGGGGGTCGTGCCTTTGTGCCCTGGAGCCCAGAGGTGGTGGGAGCAGGTGGTGGGGAACCTGCTTTGCTGGGGCGTGAATCATGTCCCTCTGCAGAGACCTATTCCCCTCAGCACTTACGTCCTCCTAACCCGAGCAGCGAGAGGGGCCGCTGCTGCATCTGAGCCAGGAGCCAGATGAGGCAAGGAGAGAGCATTTGTTAGCCAGGAGGTCGGCCTGACGGGCACCCTCCTTCCATCCATTGTCTGTACCTCCTGTGGGGTGGGGGCGGGGTGCAGGTGGGGCTCTGCCACGCGCACCAGGCATTTAGAAGGTCTTGTTTCCCTTGAAACTAGGCCAGTAGGACTAATCATGCTGCAACTCAGGGTAGCAACAAGCACCTCTGACATTTAGACTCACCGCCTGCTGGCTCAGGGAGAGATTGCAGAGATGGTGGTACCCAGCACCCCCCCGAAGGGAAGAGAAGGCTGGGGCGCAGAGGAGCTTCGGGGTCCATGTCATCAGTGCCTGGGCCTGTTCGACGGCCTCCATGTTGATGGGGTGACACCTGAAGACTGTTGTGGTTTGACAGTTAACGAAACAGGTTTGGGAGCCCAGCGAAAAGAACACCTGATGGCAGGATGTGCTGTGGTGGCCGCGTGGCCAGGCCAGCAAGCTCGCAGCGCTGTGTCGATCGGCCTCTTCTGCCGTGGGAGCTTTATGACCGAAAAGTCCTGAGCAGGTGCGAGTTCCTGGCCGTGTGCTGGCCACTGGCTGCACCGCTGTGAGCCTCCTCGAGCCCGCTCACAGGAGACGCGCCACTGCGTGGTGTGCCAAGGGGAGAGCCAGGTCAGAAGCTGCAACCACATGTCCAGCCGCGCCCCCACCTGAGCTCCAGTGGGAGCGCCAGGTCGCCTGCTTGTCTGGCACCTGGCACCTCACCTCACCTTCAGCTCTGCACAGGGTTCACGGCATGGAGCTCATGGTGGGTGCAGGAATTCTCCACTAGCAGCTGCTTCCGGAGGCTTCTGTGGGGGGGAGCTGGGCCTAAGGGAGGGCCAGAATTTGGGCTAGAATTTGGACCGGAGGAGGATCCCGGTGCTCCCAAGCAGAGGCCCACAGTTCCCTGGTGCTCAGACCAGCAGCAGGCCTGGAAGAGTGGAGCCGGGAATGTGGGCTGATGGCGGAGGGCAGGGATTTCCACAGTTCAATGCCTGGGTTGGCTCAGTGAGCTGCTCTGCTTTTCATTGCTTTAGCCATCAGAAAGGACTGGAAGGATCCAGCTACTGGGAAAAGTTAGCTGGCTGGTAAGAGAATTAACCTCTGCGCCCCAAGAGAACTTCCAAATGGAAATGGAAATTCTAAGTGTCCCGAGGAATCTTCAGGTGGCCGATGACTCCTGACTCTCATCTCCTTCATTACGCGTCCTGCCCCACCTGGAGCAATGCCTTCCTCTCCGTGCTCCCAGAGCACAGGGCTCTGGGTGTGTGGGACTCGCTGCAACATGCTGGTCTCTCCCTAAACTGGCATGGACTCCTGGGGACTCAGGGTGAATACCTTGCCTTTGTAGGGGTTCTACCTGGGCAGACAGCCGGGTTTGAATGTAGATTTCCTCGTTCAACCCAACCACACCATCTCCAAGTTTAAGTTTCTGGAACTAGATGGTTCCAACTACCAGAACTACAGTTGGCTCTTAGCCTGACACAGCATCTGCAAAGTGGGGGCCAGGGCCATAGGGGTACCTCTCGCATTCTGGTCCCATAGCCGCTGCTGCTGCTCCCAGCCACAGCCGGCTCCTGCACGAAGAAGCACAGGTGCATGCTCAGCTGCGGGGACCTGGGGTAGAGCAGGGGCAACTCTTCAGCAAATAGGGGGGGGGGGCGGAGGCCCCAGCTGCCTGCAATGTCCTACCTGGCACTGGGCTTCAGTTGCCCACAGTGGCAAGCAGCTCCTCAAAGTGCCCAGAATTGGGGTTCTTCCTGCTCGGTCTCGCACAGCCTCCTCCATGCCCTCAAGTGTGCTTCCTGGACCACCTGGTTCATCTGCGGCCACTTGCTCCAAGGTCCGGTCTCACCAGGCACCTCTGCTGAGGGGAACCACAGCAGGAGTGAAGCAGTGAGTGCTTGTTAGGTGAACGAATGAATAGAGACGGATGAGTGAGTGATGGAGAGACGAGAGGAATGTGGACACAAATACACGTTCCACTGCCCCCCGGGTGGACCAAGCTGCCAGGGGTCAGGCGGGCATCCTCTGAGGTCAACTCAGGTTTAGGGAGGATCTAGCTTGGTGGCTCGTCCCTGCACTCCCATGGGTGCCAGGTGAAAGCCCCAGGTTCTAACATCCAGAAGGTGTGATCACATGAGGGGAGGGCCCCCAAAGAGGCTTCCAGAACATTCCCGCTTGGTGGTCTCTGAACGCCACCCTGCCTGGCACCTGAGGACCTCCGGCCACGCTGAGGGAGGTGGTCACCTCCAAGGGATGGCTGTCCCCTGGCCACGGTATGGACATGGCAATCTGCATGTGGAACCAGGTCTTGCAAAAACAACAGAAAGGCCCAGATACAGGAGGCGGGATTGGGAAACACGGAGGAGGAGCAGGGCCGAGTGCAGAGAGGATCCGGCACCTCTCCCAGATGGCTTCCCCCTCCCACCCTTGCTGATACGAGGACAGGAGCGCCTCATGTACCTGAAGGCGGAAACAGAAGGCGCCACCACGGATCGGACGGAGAAGCCAGACGCTGCGGAACATGGAGAGACACCAGCCCTGCCGGTACCGGCTGTGACGAGCTAAGAATAGAGCGGGCCGGGCCGGAGTCTGTGAGTCTGGGGAACATCCTAAACTTTCCCGCAGAACCTCCTCTGCCTCGGGGCTGGCGGGCCGGGCTCAAGGCCTCAGCCTCCACCTTGTCAGGTGCACGCCAGGCCGCCCCCTCCAGAGGCAGAATGTTCCACGTTTGTAGCAGAAAAATGGCTTTTCCTTCCCCAGGCCGCTCAGGCGCCTCGCAGGACTAAGTGGCTCAAGCGCCTCGTCTGCCCCACGACGCTTGTCTTTGCTTGGCGCTGGGGTCCTCAGCAGAGAGAAGCCGTGGTTGGGGGCTCCTGTTTGGATGAGTCTGGACAGGGCAGGAGCAGCAACCGAGGCCAGAGCGAAAAAGAAGTGTCTGCGAGAGGCAGCCTCAGCGCGGGAGGTGCGGGGCCGAGGTGGGGTGACCTGCCTCAGAGCTGGGGGAGGAGGAAGAGGGGTGCCTGAGAGGCGCACCCTGGGGTGGTGTCGGTTAGGCCCCCGGGAGTTGCCGGGGCGGTGGAGGATGGGGTGGCAGCCATTGCTGGTAGGTGGGCAGGGACCGGCGGGCAGCGCAGGAGGAGGCCAGCAGAGGAGGCAAGAGTAGCGGCTCGGGGCCAGGAGGGAGGCCGTGCTGGGCTAATCTGTGCGGCCAGTGTTGTGGGCTGAAGGCCCCCCTCGTCCCCACACCCCGGAGTCACACAGCGCGGGGGGGTGGACCCCTGGCTGTTCACACGCAGGAACTGGGGTGTCTTCTCACCTTTCAGGAGAAGATGTGCTGAGGACCAGCTTTTCCTAGGAGGTGCTTCTCTGGCGAAGTCCTGTGGTTTGGACTTCGGGGACTTGGAGCAACTTTGGGGCTGTGTGGAGAATGGCAGGGCTTGGTGGTGGCCAGGAGCTGCTCTCTGGGCCGGCCTGGCTGGTCAGCTTGGGAGTGGAGACTTGGCTGATCCCTAAGAACCCTGGATGGGCAGTCAGGGCCTGGACAGCCAGGATGACCCCGGCCACTGTGGGCTTCTCTGAGAGACGCTGGCCACGCACACACCCTCTGAAAGTGCAGGGACCCGGGCTGGGTCTGGGCGCTGGGCTCGTCAGGTGAGTTGTAGAAGGAAGGCCGCTGGCCTTGGGCCTTCCTTCGGCTTCAAACTCCAGAGGCGCTTCCAGAGCCTAAACTCTGACACTCACCCCAAGCTCCTTCGTGGAAGCCCCGCCCTCAAGGAGGTGGAGGAATGAGTCTGCTTTAAGGAATCCCATCTGGAATAGCAGGAGTGAGCTGCCGTGGTTTGGCTGAGATTTGCCCTGACAGGGTCTCAGACTGGGCCCAGAGACCTCCGGGCTCTCACCAGGTCAGGGTGCTCGACAGACACCCGTAGGTGCCCTGCGTCCACGTGCTGTGTCCCTGCTCCCAACCGGCATGGCCTCCCCTCCCCTTCGTCTTGGAGGAACTCAATTTTACAAGCTGTTGCTCTCGGGTGTGGACTGTTGCATTTTATTAATTTGAAAAAAATATGACTCGATGAATTCTGAAGCCGGTTCCCACCCACCCCCCTTTGCTGGCCGGCCCTGGATTGCTGGGTGCATGCACGGCAGGGGTTCTGGGGGTGATTAGGGGTTGTGTGGCTGCAGTGGGACAGTCTCCTGAGGCTCTGGGGCAAGGAAGGGGTGGTGCATGTGCTTTTGGGGGAGCGAGTCCCTGGGCAGTGCGCAACCCTCTGAATGGCACCCTGCACAGTGGACCAAGGTGGAGACAAACCCTTGTCCCGAGAATGTCCTCCTTCGTGTAAAGGGTGGGCACAGGTGGGGTCCGGGTGCTCCTATCCCTGTTGGAGGCCGAGTCCCACTGGCCCGGGCGTGACCCGCACTCCACAGAAGGACACCTGTGTCCTACCTATGTCTGCGACTCCTGCTTCTTTTCTATGCACGTTGCCTCTCCCGGTGTCTTTCTTGTCCTTCCTGACCATCCTGCCTGCCCCGCTGCCCCCAGTGGTGCTTGAGACTCCATGTAGATGGCTCCCTTCTTTGCACAGCAGCCTCAGTGGCCTCTCCCCTGAGCTCTTGCTCCTTACGGCCCAAGCAAACTGCTGGCTCGCAGGACACAGATGGTCTCATGACCGCTGGCCTCTGCAGTGAAGGGCCCTGGGACCCGCTCTGGTCACTCCTCCTGGGCATCCTTGGGGTGTGCGGTGTTGGAGGACAATAGACCTGTGCTGTAGGCTTGGCCATGATGTAGAGCTGGCAGCTGGACCTGTTGTCTGTGTGGTCAGGTGCACCGGGGGCTTTCTGGGAGCCTCCAAAATCTGAAAGGGCAGAAGAAGGGTGAGGCTGCCAGCCACACAGGAGCTGTCCCTGGAGGTGGCCCGCCCTGCAGTGTGGGGTCCACAGAGCTGCAGGCCGGGTCATGTGGGGCACTGCACCGTGCCACTGACCACCCACCCGCCAGGCTAGCACCCGCCTCGCCCACTAACAGGGCCGTCATTTAACTGGTGGCCGCTTTCTTCACCAGGGGCCCTCAGCATCTCCAACAGCCTGGTGTGAGTCTGACAAATAAGGCATTATGGTTATTTTTGCATATCGGTTAGCAAAGCAGACTGGTTTAGGACTGCATTGTAATTCTAATGGCCCTTCTGAGGACACTGTCATTAAACAGATTATATAATTTAAAACGGAAATAACAGCCACGGCACCATCTGAGCCGGTTTATCTTTCTGAGGCGACACCACAGTCAGGGAGGTGGACATCTGAGCTGACCACCACCTCTGCCTTGGCACTAGTCTCCCTACCCACCAGCAAGAGCCCGCACCATCTCCCTGTGTGTGGGCCTGGGCCGCGTCACCAACACACAGTCTTTCTTTCGTCTGACCCAGATTTGAGTCCCAGCTCTGCCTCGAAATCAGGGCGTGACCTTGGCCAGGTCACTCCCACTCATCTCTGCAGGTGTGTGGTGAGAAGCCCTCACCATGCTCAGGCCCCTCGCACGGCAGATGGCAGCGACGCACGTGCATGTGCGGGCGAGCATGGTAATGGATAGACTCGCCTTTCGGTTCACTGCAGTATTCCCCTAAAGTAGATCATTATTCTGTATGGAATAAATAGTGTTATCGGGCTGATATGCTTAAGGCTAATGAGCCCATGTCTAGCATCTGAGAAGCCAGATAACAAGACATGTTTTTCTCCATTGGCTTCTATTGATGTATTAATTAATGAAATCCAAGATTCCCCTTTGAGCTGGAGGAGTGTTTAAATCACTCCTGAGCTGTGGAGAGTGCATTTTCCCTTCTGCCCAGATGCTGCAGGGAGCTGGGGAAGGGTAACTGGGTCTCTGCTCGCCTGGCCCAGGTGGGAGCAGGAGCAGGTAAAGCTAGGAGGCACTCCCCACCCATCGCACAGGCCCAGCCAGGCTAGTTAGGCCCAGGAGCTCAGGTGTGCATTGGGTCCCAGCTTTTGCTGTACCCCACTTCCTCTAGGAAACCCAGACCTTCGTGAGATGTGACCTGCCAACTCCACATCTTTAAATTGATGGAATGCCTGCCTAGCCACAGGTCTGGGGACTCTGAGCAAGTCTCGCTTTGAGGCACTGTTGCTGCCATAGGCGGCAGTGTGGCGTGTCACAGCTGGCCTGTGACACACGGGGGTCTTATACTCCAGAGGGGTATTTGTAGTTTCATAAACTCAGCTAGTTTGTTCCCAGTGTGGAGCCTCAATTTCCTTGTCTGTGAAATGGAGGTGATGATGATGACAACATATGTCCTGGAGGGTTGCTTGAGGAGATTGCATGAGCTAGCATGTGTGATTAAGTTTCTGGACCAGAGCCTGCATGGGATAAAGAATGAAGGGTACTGGGAGGTGACTCCTTGCGACGATGATGCATCCTCTGGAATGTGTTGGATTAAATGTGGAATTGGGGAGATAAGATGGGTGACAAACTTTCTCTTAGAAACATGAAAAAGAATTATTTCTTCGGCCTCCTAATTTTATCATCTCAAGTGATCTGTGAAGGAGATTTATTTATTTATTTTTGGGGGGTGTTGAGGTACTGTTTTATTTCTTTTTTAATTTACTTTTTATTGTTTGCACTTATATATCTATATACATATATATTGCATCATTGTCTACCCAATATGGTAAGGCATCACCTTACCACCCATGCACCATCTTAGACTTTTGTGCCCTTTCCCCACCCATGTGGGGAAATTTTTCTTAAGCATTTGTTTGCATGTTTGCTTTTCCTATATGCCTCAAGTAAGTGAGACCATCCCACATTTCTCTTTTTCTTTCTGGATTATTTCCGCTATCATGATTCCTTCTCGCTCCATCCATGTTGCTGCAAATGACATAAGTTTATCTTCTTTGATTGATGCATAATATTCCATTGTATAAATAGACCACATCTTTTTCAGCCATTCATCAGTTTTGGGGCATTTAGGTTGTTTCCATGTCTTGGCAATTGTACACAGTGCTGCGATAAACATGCTCATATAGATGTTCATTTTAATTAGTGATTTTGTGTCCTTGGGGTAGATTCCCAGTGGTGGGGACATTGCTGGGTCAAATGGTCATTCCACTTTCAGTTGTTTGAGGGTTCGAGGAGCTATCCTAAAGTGATTAGCACTTTATTTTTAACACAAAGTGAGAAGAGCATTAAAAAAAATAAAGTTGTCATTGGCATACGCTTTCCTCAACAACCTTGCCAGAAACATGTAATGCTTCTTGACCCCCCCAAAGTAATCATGTACCCCTGTCTCTGGGGTACACCTTGTCCCTGACCTTGCCTGTGGTCCTCTGGTCTCTGGTTGCACATAACCCTGATATTATGGATGAACATGCATCTCCATGCTTCACAGGCAACCACGTGTCTCTATGTTGTATAGGTGACCATGTACTCCCACACCATGGAAACCATGCACCCCTGTACCCTGTAGGAATTAGGCACCCCTCCACCCTATAGGTAACTATGCACCCCTGCATCCTAGTCCAAAGTGACAGCCAAGTGAAGGTTTCTTTGCCGTCTGTTTTCTTAGATATGAAAATCCCTAAGACTGCGCTGTCACCTCCCAGCCTGGAAGAGAAAAGCAACCTTGAACATCCCATTTACCAGGCACCCATGCTCCTCTCTGGAGCCTGGTAGAGAGGGTCCCTGGGGAGAGCGGGAGGTGTCACATGTCCCCTGCTCTGTACTCAGGATCTGTGATACCGCAGCGGGAGGTATGTGCCACCACAGACCCTGGGCCTTCCTTGGGGAGCCTTGGGGTCGGCACCCAGGATCCATGTAGGCAGGGGCAGAGGACATCAGGGGTCCCTCCCATGCAGCCACAGGCTTTTGAACCTGGCCCCTGGCAGCGCTCACCACCACAGCCTCCAGACCCCTCTCTTTCCCCTTTCCTATCCATACACCTCATGTTCTGCAACTCAGATTCTCCTCTATTTAGAATCAATAACCACTTAGAATTAAAATTCGAGCCGAACTATAAACCATAAAAGCCCCTGATTATTTCATTAGTAATTTGCTAATTGGCATTAGATATTTAATTACACATTCCAAATATTTGATTAATTATTTCAGCTCCACATAGAAAGCCTGGGATGGGGACTACATTTATCAGGGAGCAGAAAGCCCAGAGGGATAATCGCAGGGAGCGCCGGTGTCTGTGTGCGCCTGAAGCCTGAACAACTGGTGTGGGGATTTGCTCTTTCTTTGAAGGAGCCCACCCAGACAGCCAGTAACTCTAGCTTGGCAGCCACCCTGAGCCAGTACCTCTCCCAGGCTTTCTTCATCAACAGCACTTTCTGTTCACCCTTTTCTCCTGGAGACATTATCTTTTCTGCTTTGATCTGCTTCCCACAACATAAGGAGCTCCCCCACCCCCTTCTTAGCCTCCCGATGGGCTGTTTTTTGACATGGATGAGAAGGAGTCGATCTCTCACCCCTCACCCCGCCCCCGACCCTGTCTTAGGTCCTCTGGCTTCATCCTGCAGCGGTCCTGTCTGCATCGGACACCAGATGGCCCCCACAACCTTCTTAGAATGAATTTGCATGAGATGGCACGCCATCTCTGGCTCCCTCCTGTAAGGTGTGGGAGTGCTGGCTCTCTAGAAGAAAAAAAAAAAGATAATTTCAGTACATGAAAAAAAAAAAACGCACAAATGTTCATTTCTGCTTCTACTGGGATTCTTCAGATGATATGTCAGCCTTGAATTCACGCAGCCCCGTCCTGCTCCTCCACCATGTCTGGGGTCCTGTCCCCCACCACCCACTGCCACCAAAGTCTTCACAGGACGATGCCCAAGTGGTGTCTTTAAAGCTAGGTGCTCACCATCCACCTGGCTCTGCACTTCTCACTCCATGGTGTAGACAGGCCCCTAGGACATAAGCAGCCCAGTCACCCTGTGCCCACCCTGTGCCCACCCTGCGTGAGAGCAAGGGGAGAATAAAATGTATGTCCCACCAATCGGCACGTGATTCACAGTTATTGTCATAACAGGTGTGGAAGGCAACTTCCGGTGACCATTGCTGGGAGGATGAAGGATGGTACAGGAGAGGAAGCTGCAGCCTACTCACAAGCCTGCAGTGCAGATTGGAAGAATCCATACTGCATGCAGGGACAGAAGTGCCAGCCATGAGCCCACCACCCCATCGAGCTGCCTTCCTCAGATGCAGAAAGCTGTGACCTCAGGGTCTAAGTGAGGGACCCCAACTCGAGCCTGTACTGCAAAGACACCAATGTCTATTTCCTCACTTGATGACTTGCCCAGATGAAGTCATTACCGTGTGTTGGTGTAGACGAGCGCAAATAGGCTCAGAGACAAGGGCCCCGTTTGTGTCAGCCCACAAGCACTCCAGACCTGCTTCGTGGGCATCTGTCCATCCTCTGCTCTTAATGGGATCTTGAGACAAATCCTTACCTTCTCAGCTCAGTGTGCCCTGCCCAGCTTGTCACAGGGGAGACCCTTGGGACAAAGTCTTGGAGTGTCCCAGGGCCAACCCTAGGCAGGGCGGTGAGAGGAAGGGAGGAGGAGAGGTTGGCTCATGTGCTGTTAGCTTCCTCGCTCCTTCGCTGGCCTCTGAGTTTTAAAATGTATCTGTGCTTTCACCCACCTGTGTAAATACTTGTGCCGTTTTTGTGAGCATGTACACGTTTTCGTGAGAAGCTGTCTCAAATCCCTTTGGAAACAGGGTGGGGATTAAATAAAAACCAGCAGAATCATCTTTCAGTAGGAATATATCTGCTGCGATCAACACAGAGGAGCCATGTGGCGCGATGCTTCCAGAAGCTTGTCCTGGCCCCGAAACTCCCAGTGGGTGTCCTGATGAGAACGAGAAAGTTTAAGTTTGCATAGACTTATTCCCCAGAGAGCTGATCTTACCTGCAAGCCTCTGCAAGTCTTACCTCTGGCCTGGTCTCCATTCCCATCCTGATCCAAGAACACAGCACCCCACCTCTCCAGCCCACCTGCCTCTCTTTCCCGCTGCTCCCCGCAGCCACCACTTCCCAGGCCCTTGGGAAGCGTCAGCTCCTCACAGGCTCAAGATCAATGTTTAGCAACCGAATAAGAGAGAAAGTCCCATAGTTAATTGGAAACAAAGAACTGACTGGAGGAAGATCTTAATCATCTGGGGAAATCTCAAAGTCAAGGTGTGACAGGTCTGATGAACTGATTAAGCCTGGATGGCTTCCTTCTCCATCTTCTGCTTTCAACGTTGTAAGACCTTTAGGGCCAAGAGCAGGGTCATCATGTCCGGCTGCCTGACCAGACTCCAGCCGGATGCACCTGAGGCCACAGTCATCCCTCTCTGAGGCCCTCACCGCTGCTGAGCCCATTCACCTTCCTTCTGGGGGCCGATGACTTTTCTGCCGCTTTGGCCCATGCTGGCTTCCTCTGCATCTGCCCCGCAGCCTCAGGCTGGCACAGGTCAGGTGACAGAGTTTGTTCTCAGGTGAATGAAATCGACCAAGGATGTTGGACGTCATGGTCGCCTGGACTTAGCAGGGGAAGTGGGTCCTGCCCCTGTGGTCCCAGGCTGTGTGGAAGAAAGAAGCAGGGAGAGTAGTTGGGAAAAGTACCTCTGCTGAGAGCCACGTGAAAGTCCCCGCCTGGGGCACTGTGCTCCTCAGGGCAGAAACGTCACAGCTGTGATGGCATCAAGACAGGGGAAGCTGAGAGCAGCCCCCGGGTGAAATGCCTTGGAAAGGGGCATCACTGCAATGTTTCTCCTTTGTGTCTTAGGGTCTTGGGATTTTGAAGAGCGCCTCGGTCCTTGGGCCTGAGGAGCTGGGTGGGGGGCAGGTTCAGGATTGTCAGGGGAGGGGAGGGGATGGCACAGCAAAGGAGGTGAGTCCCAGACAGGAGGTTTCTGGAGCCCCGTCACACATGCTCAGCACATTTCAGTAAAAATGCCAACTTCTGATCACCTGTGGGTAGGGGGCCAAATCGGGGTCACCTGCTCCCTCGGCCGCCTCTGGGTGCATACAGGTCACTGCATCCGGTCCTAGCTGCATCATGTGCTCCAGACCCTGCTGTCCTGTGTTGTAGCCAACACGTACAGCCTCCCTCTCCCCTCCCACACCTGCCCCAAGGTTATGGAGAAGGTGGGAAAATGGCTGATCATGTGCTTGGTCCCTTCAAACATCCTCCCCCCCCTCCCCCACAGGCACCCGTGAGCATGGTGTCTTGTTCGGACAACGGGGCAACAGTTGAGCCAAGAGCAGTTTCCCTGCCCTCATAGAGTTCAGGACCCAGTGGGAGAGACGCACACCATCAAATGGTGACACACTGCTGCCAGGGAGGTGGCATTTGGTGGGAGGCACTTAGTTGAGAAGCACAAAGAGCAACATGTTCCTGGCATCCCAGTCTCAGGGAGCATGGAGGCCAGAGGAAGCCTCCCTCTGACTTCCACCAACATAGGAAATACATGGCAACAGATGCAGGAAGAGGCAGGTGACTGAGGTGGCTTCAGAGGAGGCGTGCTTGTGAGGGCGAGAGATGCAGTTCACATCCGTGAGGACGTGGTTGGCTATTTGTGGGGGCGGGGGGCGCTGACATGGAGACCCAGCTGAAGACAGGCCTACTTGGCAGGGAGGCCTGGAGCTGAGTCTGGGGTCAGAGGAAGAGGGGGCTAACTCACTGGCATAATAAAGGCTGGCACTTAACTCTGCATTTATTTATCTGAGTGGCAGAAGTGTTAATGCAACAGGGAGAGAGAGGCAGCCTGGTAATAAGGGGTCATGTTTGTGGAGGGGTCACCGGAGACCTCGAAACTCATGGCTGAGTGCTAAAATGGCTGTGTTAAGAGCACCCACCCTCTGATCCTGGTGCCCCCTACCTCCACCCTATCTTTGCATCCTTAGCAAAACCCTCTCCCTAACTACCTGAGGTCATTGGTCTTTTGGGGGAGGTGGAAGGGAGTTATGAGGAACACAGTCTGGTCCACAGTATTACACTGAAACCTCTACATTTGGCTGAAGTCAGAAGCTGGAATCCTAAGCCTGGGGGCTCCAGGGAGGATTGGGGGGGTGCTGGTGGTGGGGCTGATGCTGACTTGACATCAGTAGGAGCCAGAGAATTCTGAGACTGATTTAAACAAAACCTTTCATGGGATGTGCGTTCAGCGTGTGGCACGAATGGCTATGGACGGTGGGCAAGTGGTGTCCTGCGGACCCGGCTTTCCAGCAGCCCGGAGGGCCCTCAGAGGGGAGCCAGCTGCCCTCCCCAAGGTGGGCCTGGGTACTTGAGCTGCTGGTCTTTAAAGGTCCTCAAGATGGCGCCCCCTGGAGTCTGTCCGGGAGACTGTTCAGCAAACCCTTTGTGCACACACAGCCAGGGAGAGTCTAGACTCTTCCTTCCTGCATCCCCAGTATTCCAAACTGTCTGCATCCCCTCGTTTTCCAAACGACTCTGGTCCTGGGGGCCCTGTGCCCCCAAATCGGCCTGGCTTATCCAGCAGAGACCCGAGTGGCGATGTGTTTCTGCCTCATAGCTTCTGGCATCGGTTGTGTCTGTTGTCCCCACGCGGGTCCAGAACCCAACTGCCGTGGGAGATGCAAGGGTGTGGCCTTCAGAGCCAGAAGAATGACTCTACCCAGGTGTTCCCGCAAGGTTCCTGCAAGGTTCCTGCAAGGTTCCCTTCCGGTGGGTCCTCTTTGCCCTGGGGCTGGTGGCTGGTGGCACACCCAAGCCCCTTCCCGGGACCCCCAGACGCTGCCAACCCAGGGAAAAAGTCCCCCGGTGGAGAACCCTGGGTCTATAGAGGCAGCACAAGAATCTGCCCTCAAAGAACTTGAAATCTGCAGTGACAGGCTGGTGGGCACTGGGGCAGGGGCGGGAGACCGAGGCGCGGGGAGGGAGGTGCCGGCGCACGACGCACTCCTTAATAACTCCTTCCGCTGGCAGTTCCCCGAGTCCGCCCTGCTTTCTTCTTTCCTAAGGACTATATTTCTGAGGTCCCAAGTGACACATTCGACTCATTAAGGCTTCTTAATTCCCACATGAATTATTGCTGGAAGGGCTGAAGGCCCAGTATCTCGCCTTATTACACCTGTAGTTATGAGCAGTAACTGTGGCCTTTATTACAACATTCAGCGCCAGCCATTAAATTCCAGGCAGGAAAATGATGATTTCACCCCCAAATCCACTTACCAACTGGCACCTTTCCACGCGGGTTCCCACACCAACCTGAGCCTCAGGACTCTCCCCTCAGAGACCCTCGCCAACGCTAGGACCGCTGAGGAGATGCCAGCCTTCTCCATGTCTGCTCCAGGAGCCCAGAGCCGGGCCAAGCTGGTGTCCACGGCTAACATTTCAATAACTAAAGCAACATCTAGGGCCCTCGCTCTCTGCCGTTTCACCCAAGGAGACTCTCTGCCCTGCAGAAGCTCAGCTGGGCTCAGGCCTCCCTTGCTTCGCTGGGCTGGAGGCTGAACCACTCCAGGAAAACAGGGAAAAAACCACCAGATTTTTCAGCGGAGGCCCAAGCCACGGTCATCTGTGCGCTTCGCACTGCAGCTTCCTCGGCGCTGCCCGGCTTGGGGTCCTCGGTCGCCACAGGCGAGTGTGCCCGTCCGCGGGGAGGCCGAGGGACGCCAGCGCAGATGCCTTCGAAACCGCCGAGGACGTGGATGTGGCTTCGTTGTCACGATTTTTATTTCCTGGCACTGAGGAAATCGTCCTCCTTTGCACTGGTAGAAGTTCTCAAAGGTCTTAAAGTCGGCTGTTCCTGTGACTCGACTGTGCACAGATGCTGGCGACAAATCCGGAGGCTTCTATTCGGAGGGTGTCATTGCCTGCAGAGAACAAGGGGCAAGTGGCCGGGGTGGGGCCCCAGGGACGGCAGAGGAGACTTCGTCGGCGGGAAGACAGAGGCGCCCAGCTGCCCAAATCCCCCTCGCCCGCGAAAGAGTTAACAGAAAGAAATAAAATCAGATATGTGTAGCCTCCAGACGTCCATTAAAGTGCAGAATGCTGTTTTCTATCACAGATTATATGCCAGATGTTCAAACTATCTCTAATCATTGCAGATGTAATGGAGTAGAATGTTGCAGTTTGTGAGTTTACTGGCATTAATCCTATATACTGCACGAGGGAAAAGATTTTAAATATATAATTATATCTCATTAATACTCAGGTTTTATTTCCTTTCAATGGAACAGGACTTATTAAAGCAACCATTTACCGCATGTTTTCTTTCAGGGCCGGGCTTCGCCGTCATCCTGGGTGCGTTCGACATGTAAATATGTACTAACCTGGGTGCAGATAAACACCCACGGATGCTAGTGAGTCCGCCGCTACCAACATTCACTTGTCTATGCATGAGATGTTTTTATATTGTAAATTGATAAGAGGGACTTCGCCGCATTCTTTCTGAGTGGCTCCTCTGATTTTCTTCACGCCAGAAATATTTGTATTTCTTCATTTGGGAGGAAATTGCCTGTGCTGGGCTCTTTACTGCGTGTAGGGAGAAGGCGCACCGGGGCTCCGGAGGGGGCTCGGGCTGCGGGCTGCAGCGAAACCCCGCTCGGAGGCGCCGGTATTCTGCAGGGCCTGTGGGATTCGCCAGGCAACCAAGTTTTTCTTAATTTTTGTCCTACTTTCCCCTCAAAGAATCACTGGGTTAGAAGGATCTCTAAGGGGCCGTTGGGGTGACGATTAAAGAGCGTCCTCCCTAGCACCCCCAGCACCTCTGCCCTAAAGAAAACTGTCACCTTTTAACCAACCAACTCAATTGGTGCAGATGAGGCACTAGGGTGATGCAGGCGACCCTCCTGGCTGAAGTAGCCTGAGGCCTGCTGCCTACCGGCACCCCGGAGTCGGCCCCCTCTCCAGCCTGCTCCCTGGGGTGTCGGACAACTCCTGGCTCCCACGTGGCTCCCTCAGTCAGGCCCATGCTGGCCCCAAGGGGAGACAGACACACACTCCCTCACCTGGAATAACCTCCTGATAAGGAATGAGACAGTTTTGGGGAACCATGCTTTTTTTTTTTTTTTTTTT
>PVHY01016913.1:8392-32768 GCA_004024945.1 Uropsilus gracilis
TCTTTCCTTCCTTCCTTCCTTCCTTCCTTCCTTCCTTCCTTCCTTCCTTCCTTCCTTCCTTCCTTCCTTCCTTCCTTCTTTCCTTCCTTCCCTCCTTCCTTCTTTTCTTTCCTCCCTCCCTCCCTAAGAGTAGCACTGAACTCTGTTATACTCCCCCAGCTGTGTGTCCTCAATGAGGACTCAGTACCATAGAAGGAGCAAATGAATGAACAAATGGATACAGTCTCCACGGTGGGCACAGGTAGCAGTGGGCCCACAGCTAACGTTTCTGGGCCATCTCTGAAAGCTTCAAAGAAGGAAATGGAGACAGCATTGGCATGTAGCTGATCCTCCTACAACAGAGGATCTTGCGATAGCGGCAAGTCTTACATCCTAGTAAGCCCCGTGTGGCTATCTGGACACAGCCTGTGTCTGAATGTCAGTGCTGCACCTCCACGCTCCCCTAATAAGGCATCTTAGGGGCAAGAACAAGGACACGGTGTTCAAAGTCATACAAGTGCAGTACATGGTGTGTTGGAGCCACTTCAGTGCCCTGTGGAGTGGAAGTTCCCAGGGGACTTCCATGGGGACAACCTGGGCCCAGGAGCTGATGGGAGCCAGTCCCCTCCTGGAGAGCCCAGGCCTGCCTGAGGAATGGCACCTGGGGCTCTCCCTGTGCATGCAGAGGCTGCTGCGTTCAGGTGGCCTCACGTGCCTCCGTGCAGCAGGTGCGGGCCTAAGTGTCTCTTCCCCCAACATTCTGGCAAGGGAGAGGATGTCATTCCTAGGGGTTGAGGGGGCACTCTCTTACTCAGAAACTTTGTTCCTGGGGGTTTACATGTTGGCTGGGTATGAAGAGCCCTGGTGCCAGGGGCAGCTACCTGGAGCCAGGTGAGAGGTTGAGTTTTCTGGTGCTGGAAGCCAGAGGCGGAGCAGGATCTTGATGGAATCCCCGGGGCACCCCCAGAAACCTTGACTGCCACGGTCAGGGGGAAATGGATTGACCTGGCTCAGATGAATTTTCCTGGGGAAGAAGTGAGCTGAATTGTGAAAAGTTCAGAGGCATGACTTGATTGTGTATCAGAAACAGGATGGATGGCTCATGAAGGCATTAGGCTAAAGGAGCTATTCAGAGAAAGGCAAATCCCATAGACTCTCCCTTAAATATGGAATCTTTTTAAAAATATGACCAAAAAAATCAAGCTCATACAAGAAGAGATGGAGGAAAGTGGTCAAAGGCACAGGCTTGCAGGGGTTGGGTGAATGAGTGGGAGGCACGCTTCCCATGAGGACCCTGGCTGACATCCTTGACCACTGCACAGGAGAATAACTCCACAGAGCTCTCATGACAAAGAGAAAAATTTTCCCATTGTTTCTTCCTGCTTTGCTTTTTTTAAAAATTTTTTTGACAATCTATTTTCAGCATTTCTCAACGTATATAAATCAAACCAACCTGCTGGTCACCTTAATCTTATACAATGGTGTACATCAGTGATGTCCCAACTGGAAATGATTGATGATTGATTGATTGATTGATTGATTGATTGATTGACTTTATCTGGATGTGCCTTAGGAAAGGTCAGTCCTGAGGATCTCATGAATGCAGAGTCCATCATTGGTCCAGGGAGCACAATAACCCCACAAGCCATGTGGGATGAACCATTTTTCAGCTACTTTGTCTTCAAATCCATCTGCATTAAACTAGTCAGGCCCCACTTCTTGGTAGTGTTGAGCACAAGTTCAAGTTCAAGCTCAGGTGGTCACTGAACTTGAACTTGGTCTTGATAGCACCTCGATTGTCTATTCCATTTCTGTGATGGATGTGATGACTTGGCCTCTGTGGATCCTGGCCACCACGTCCTTGGGCTTTCAAAGGTACCCACATACCTGTGAGCAGCCTGTCAACCCCAGCACAGGACATCACCATGTGGATGAGGCTGTGGATGGTGTGCAAGGGGTGGAGCTGCCCTTGGCTGTGAATACCATCTTACCTGACTCTCCATTGTGTATTTGGTGCTACTATAGGTAGTCCCCCAAGCTCCAGGGAAGAGCTACTCACCTCTGATTCCACATGGCCATAGAGCAAGAACTCATTCCCTTCTATTTGCTTCTGCCTCAGGTCAAAGATGCTAATCTTGCCATCAGGGCCACCTGGCAGGAATGAGACTTAGGGTACAGCTTGTTCTGGTAATACCGGTAACACCTGGCGGGGCAGGACTCCAGGCTACCCCAGGACTTTCAGTCCAAGGGAGAGAGATGGAAAAAAATTTTTTTTAAGAAAAGAAAACTTAAGAGGAAAATCCCAATAGGAGGAACTTCTACAAGGGCAAAAGAAGAGCTTGATATTAGTTTATCCTGTGCCATGGAATTTGAAAATACATTTGTACATATCACAGCAGATTTGTATGTGTTTAAGAAATAGATATTATGTTCAGAAATAGATACTATGATTGGCTTAACTTGATCTTGGAAGCTGAGGTTCATTTCATTCATATTCTTGTAACTGACATTTATTTGTATTATTTTTGGCTTCATATTCCATAGGAAATAGATGGCAATGTATTATTTAATCTACTCTTGGTGGACATTTTGAACTATTCTAGGTATTCCCTTTGACAATTAATGTTTTATGCACACAGGCACTGGGTTGCAAATGTATGTCTAAGAGCTTCTCTAGGATAGAAATTGCTGAGGTGAGAACGTAGTTCTCTCAACTTAGCTGGACAGTGACATTGTTTTCCAACATGATTTTACGTAGTGCCATCCCCAACTGTACATGAAAAGTAATGTTTCCAGTAGTAAATGCTCTTGGTGTCATTTTTACCAATTTGTATTTCACTGGTTATGAAAGAGGCTAAGTACTTATTCAAATCCCTGTTGGCCATTGGGATCTCCAGTTTCACTAAATGTCTGTTCTAGTCTTTCCCCATTTTTTCATTTCTAAAAAATTATTTATTTATTTATTTATTTATTCATTCATTCATTCATTCTTTTTCTTTTCTTTTTTTTTTTTTTTTTTTTTTTTTTTTTTTTTTTTTTTTTTTTTTTTTTTTTTTTTTTTTTTTTTTTTTTTTTTTTTTTTGAGACTAGGTCCCGCTATTTTGCCCGGGGTACCATGCACTCAAGACATCCCCAGCCTCAGCTTCCCAGGTAGCTGGGATTACAGGCATGTGCCACCACGCCCAGTTATTTTTTGAGACTAGGTCTCACTATATTGCCCCAGCTGGGTCTGGGGTAGAACCTAAGATTCAAGCGATTCTAGTCTCAGCTGTGCTGTTGTTGCACTTAAAGGCATGAACCACCATGCCTGGTATTCTAAAGACTTAAAAGTAGCCTTTTCATATTCTAAATATATATATATATATATATATATATATGTATTGCAAGAACCTATTTGTATGTTTTTATATGTTTATAATGAAAAGGTACTCTTGATTTTCATGTGAAAAGTGTAAAAGTAATTGTAAAGGTGTAATATTTACTGGAAGTACTTTCTTATATCTTCTCCTAAGATATCTTCTCTAACCTGAATCAGAAAGATGTTCTCTTTATCTTCTAAAATTTGGACCACACTGTCTTAATTACTGTAGTTTTATAAGTCTTAAATTCAGTCGGTGCTAATGGATTCACCTTCCAACTTTGTTTTTCTTTGTCAAAGTTGTTTCACTATTTTAGGTCTTTCCATGTGAATATGAGAGTCAGTTTATCCATGAACCTGATGGGATCTTGGTTGGAGTTGCCCTGAACCTAGACATCCGTGGGGCGGGACCAACGTCTTGGCACTGTTGAGTTTTAATCGATAAGCACGCGAACACCCTGGTCTGACATTTTGTCCATAGCCAGCTGTGTTCTCTCTGCAAAGTCGTGAACCCACAGCGTCCTGTGCATGTAAAGGAATATGTTTCAGATTTCAGTGGGAAAGTGTACAGGGCTGATCAGGAGACTGAATGTCAGACAACCTTGAATTCCACTTGAATTTCAGCTCATTTACTTGCTGTAAGAAGTAACTCTTGAAGCTTCAGCTTTCTCCTCTATAGAGTGAGCATAACAAAGACTAATTCAAAGGGATTTGGGAGACCTAAGAACACAATGCATGTGAGCTTGAGTGACACTATAGTATTTTAAGGCTATTAGTTGTTGGAATGTATTAATGCAGGTTGAAAGGAATATAGTTTTGGGCCTATGTACTTAGGTTAGCCAATCTTTTTGAAAAGGATCTTCATGTGCTAAAGATCACAGAAAGAGGGAGAGAGAGATAGGAAGAGAGAGATTATAGCTGACTTTTTCAGGTTCTTGTAAGGAATAAAGGGAATAATGTGTGAACAAACTAGCCAAAATCCTGGCAATGCATGTGTTTCTTTCTTCTTGGAAAAGTGAAACTTTTTATTAAACTCACAAACCATTCATTCCTTTAATATTGCTCTAAATATGTATCTTAAATGAAGTAATCAAAGAACTTCCCACCCTTGAGTTCAATCCAGTGATGCCAGCTTTCATCTGCTGTTAGCCATCACTGTGACTTCTTCCTAGTGGATAGAGCTTCTTGTCCTGAATCTGTGTGAGCCATCAACAAACTGTAATTTTGAAATACAAGACCCCCTCAAGCTTGTAACATAAAGTATTGAGCTTTCCTATAGACAGCTGTGGGTACTCAAGACTACATAGTTATAAGCTTTCCTTCTGAAGACTTCTTCAGAAGAAGAAATAGGTTTCTGTTCTGAACATGTAGACAAACTAGGAAAAGAAGGAAATTCCAAGCTCATTACATATTCAGAGGCCAAGGCCCTTCTCTATTTACAATTCTTGTAACTTCTCCTGAGAAATCTTAAGGGGTGGATTAGTTCACAATGTATGCCTCAACCTGGATCAAGCTCTTAGGAGTTAATTTTCATCTTGGCAGTGAAGTAAAGGGGGAAATGAAGGGTTTTCTAAGGTCATTCAACCTGGTTCATCCTCTGTTTGGTTCTATCAGTTTCTATCAACTTCTCTGAAGTTACATAACTCCCCTGAACCTCAAAGACTTCACCTGCTTGAAAGCAAGAAGACTCAGTGATGAAATACAACACAATGATGAAACTAGCTATAAAACAGACTGCCCAGAGGAGACAATCCCTCCTTCACTTTGAACAGTTGCCCAGATACCCACTTTAAGGGTGGAGAAACTGCAACATACTGGGAATTAATGACCTGTGTGACCCCCTTGGGCCAGGCAGACCCTGATCCAAGCCAGCATCTTGAGGCTACTCTTCCTCACTTCCTCAGGCACTGGAGATGTGTGGGGCTCAGTGGGGGTCTCTCAGGGGGTGACTTCATTCCTCAGTTATTCTCCTAAATTTGTTTTTTTGGTTTTATTTTTTGAGACTAGGTCTCGCTGTTTTTGCCTGTGGAACCACAGGCTCATGTTGCCCGGGATACCACAGACTCAAGCAATCCCCAGCCTCAGCTTCCCAGGTAGCTGGGATGACAGGTACACGCCATCACACCCACATGTATTTTTTTGGAACTAGGTCTTGCTACAGGCCCCAGGCGGGACTCGAACCGTGATCCCTAGCCCCAGCCACTTCATAGGCTGAAGCTTACAGTCATGAGCCACTGTGCCCAGCTTTTCCTGAATTTGAATTGTGCACACTTGGTATTCTCTGGCTCTTGCTAGCTCTCTTGTTCGCTTATTCGCTCACTTGCTTACCCTCTCTCCCCCTCTCAGAAAGATTCCTAGGAAAACAGGCATTTTCCTCCAGAAAAGTGAGCAGCTTTGCCTGACACTGGGCACGTTCTGTCCAGGGGACATATTGCAGACCTGTGTGCAAAGTTCAAACTATGTCTCCCAGTCCAGCCTCAGCAGAAACAGAGCTGCCACTTTGACATCCCCATGCCCAATCCTTGTGTCGGTTGCTCCATGGATTCTCAACTCAGGAAAGAAGTCACCCTCAAACTCCCACAGAATGTGATCAGCATCCAAGGGCCATCACTCTTACTGTTGGTTGCCCGGAGGTGTTGGTGAGAGTTGCTCATTAGACTGGTGTGCTGACCATCAGGGTGTGTGGCCAGGCAAGCTCCAACAGGGACATCCAACCTAAATGTGTGAGAGCATTAAATCAATTAATGACCCGAGTAAATATTTTTCTAAGCTTTCTTCCAAAGCCTGCTTCCTTTGAAACATTTTTTAATAATGAACACTGAAGAAAGTCCGCATCTGCAAATATTGGTTTTCATTCCCAATTCTTTAATATCAACATCCATATAAGGATGTGACTTGGGAAATACTGCTAGACCGATGCCAGGATTCAGTCAGGTCTAACTCTAGGCGCAGGCCCTGAGTCAGATCTACCTGGATGACTGGAGACGCTCCATAAGCCGTTGCTAGGTGATGGCCTTAAAGGACCCAGAATTCTCATCTGCACCCTTGGGGAAGACTGTATCTGGGAGAAGACCATACTGTGAGCCCCAGGGGTCCAACTCCCCCAAGTTAGACTCTGGCTCCACTTTGCTTGCTGTGATCTGGGGCACTTTTCAACTTTCCCGGGACCTTGATTTCCTCTTTTACAAATTAAGTGAATAGTAGTAACTATCTTCTAAGTGTCCTGTGGGGATCACTTCAGTTGGAGCTTATTGAGTCTTTGGAACGATGCCTGGGATGAAGTGAAAACACCAGTTCTGGAGCCAGACTGCATAGCTCAACCTGCCAGCTACTCAGCTCTGCAGATTTGGCTTCCTCACCTATAAAACTGGTGTAACAATAGTTGCCTCTTTGGGCGGTATTATGACGGATAATTGAACTCATCTCTGCAGAATTTGTGGCAAGCAGTAGTAGAAATAAGAGAGAAGTTTATTCTTGTCTAGCATAGGAAGGCAGATTGGAGGAAGGCAGTCTGGATTTGATGTGGCATCAGCTGCAGAGTTGAAAGAATCTGGCTCTTTCTGTCCTGTTGCTTTAGCCATGTTGTCTCATGATGCCAGCTGGCTGTTTGGGTTCCAGCCATTATCTTCACATTCCAGGCAGCAGAAGGGAGTGGCAAAGAAGAGATGGTATACCCCTTTACAAGCCTCTGGATTTATCAAGAAATATCCTCTTAGAAAACATCCTTTTTGTTTTTTTTTTTTGCTTGATTAGCATGAAATCAGCACTTTTTCTCAACTATAATTTTATTTTCTAAAAAACATATTAGGTGTTTTTACATTCATAATCAGAACCAAGGAAGCAGTTTCAGAAAATGCTTTACACAAACAGTATTAAAGTTTCATTAACAGGCTTCCTATTCAAGTCAGCCTAAGCATCTGTCATATAGAGACATTACATATATATATATATACATATAATTATATTTATATATTTTAACTAGTTACATCTTTATATGCATATTGCAACTTAGGGGCTGATGATGCTTTTTTTTTTTTCATAATTTCCATTTTACAGAAAATGTACTTTGGGAAACCTAACTTTTGGGGGGTCAGAAGTTTGAGGATCTGCAAGCTTTGAACTCCTCCTGTGTTCTAGACCCTGATGTGAAAGTGCAGGACCCTCTAGGAGAAAGAATTCAACCAAGAGTTTTGTGTAAACCGGGCAAAGGTAACTAAAGACTTGTACTTGAATACAAAAGAGTCCGCCTGAAGGATAGATAGGGCAGGATTCTCTGGGGATCCTTTGAGGAGCTTATCTCTTTCTTTGAAGCCACCCGGATCCTTCAGCGGGCACTTGTTTGATCTTTCATAACTCTGGAGGTTGCACAGTGATCAGGGCTGCTTGTAAATGTAGGGAATGTTCCCATTTCTTGAGAAATGGAAGAAGGTCACGGCTCAAGGGCACACAAAGCATGGGTCGGACAATATAGAAATTAGAACAAAGTGGTCATAAACGAAGTAATTATGGAAGAATGCATTCTCTCCAGTGACCATCATATTTTCCCCAGTCCTGGTCCTGGGACCTTCTGACCTGTTTCTGGCCTACCCGTCCATGACCTGTTTCTGGCCCATACCACCATCTCACTTGGAAGCATGCACAGAAAAACATATACTATAGTTTGTGCGTGTAGTGGATTTTTGAGGCGTTGGAAACGTATTCTCTTCACAGTAATAATATGACATCTGATTCATTTGCTCTCACAAATTTCAAGTTTGGCAAATTGTTTTGTCCATGGCCTTTCCTTTGCTCTTAACAAAAGAATCGACTGACTTTGATCACGTGCTTCCAGGAAGCTGTGCAAAGTCAGTGAGTTTCTTAGGCACGTGCACCCATTTCTTGACAAAATCTTGTGATTCAAATGGCAATTCAAAGCCCTGATTCTGATGAAACTGATGATGCCTGCAGCAGCAGACAAGACTTCTTTCAGAATTTTCGCAGAGTACTTGAAATTCATAATAAAATGTGGCGTGGAGCCTCCTCAGAGACTGCAAGGAGCCCCTCCCCAGTCCTCAGGCATGCACCACCCCCGACTTTTTATGTAATATCAAAATTGGATTTGTGATGATCACTGAATTTTTCTGGTTGCTACATTTTGAGCTGGAGGTAAGCACAGGAGGTGAGCTCATGGTGATCTTGGTCTTAGAGATGAAGTGGCTAGAAGTAAATCGAGAATAGGGGAGGACAAGAGGGGGGGCAGTGTTTATTTCACTAAACTGGCCATCTGTATTGGTTTACTTCTGTGTGGGGGGGTTGCCAAAAGAATGCCTAAGCAAGCCAGAAAGTGGGTATTGCTGAAGGGAGGCATAAGCAAAACAAAGTAACAGTCAATAAGCAGGTGCAAAAAGTTTGATCTTCAGGACAAAAGGCACACATGGGAGAAATGAAAAGTTTTGGATCCTGACAGAGGATCCTCCCTTGGAATTTCCATCATGATGTGTCTCAGGGGGAATGATCAAGTGTTACCTTATTGATGAGCTTGAGACCAGGAACAAGATCAAAGGGCAATCCTGGAAGAAGTAAATTTACTTCCCCCCAAGTCTGAAAGACAATATCATGTTTTCCCAACACCCATTGTGTCATGGATGCTACCTGTGATAATCCCAGCAATAAAGCAAGGCTGACACTTGCTAAGAGCAACAGACCTGTCACTAGCATCTTGTCTCCATGTCTCGCTCTTCCTTCCTAACCAGGGTGCTGGCTCAGATTTGTTGCAACAGAAATCACAACAAACCACAAGTACCCCTTTACCCCCACACCCCAACTGGTTATTAAACATTCAGCAACAGATCACCGATCATACTCATTATTGCCATCATTCCTTGACCTTGCTGCTGCACCTCCAAAACTTCATTTCACCAACTGACTGTAAGTGAAGGGATGTGATCCCTGGAGGATAGTAGTATTCCTGCAGCTATTTCAGTTGGTGGCCAGTTCTTTCTAAATCCATTCTCACATCCCTAATCTTGGGGAGACAACCACTGGCTATTTCACCGCTAGTCTCTATCTTCTCCCAATGTTCCAGATACTTTGAAAACATGACCTTAAACTAGAAGTTCCACTAGACCTGCTACTGAATCAGGGTCACTGTTTCAAAGTTTTTGAAGCTTATACCAATTTTTTCTACCCTTTTTGTTCTCATCTCAGTGAATTTCCATCATCATAAAAAAAATTTTTTTTTTGAGACTAGGTCTACTGTGTTGCCCGGGGTAGTCTCAAACCCATGAACTCAAACGATCCCAGGCCTCTTGCCTCCCAGCACTTGGACTACAGATGTGCGTCACCACTCCCGGCTTCATCATAAAATTCTTGAATCTCTCTGATGTCACCATTAATGGAGCCCATCAATTTTTGTGGGCTTCCTTCTCTTTTCAGTCATTACCAATAACTCTACTACCATTAGATCTCAAACTGAAGCATAGCGTCTCAACCAAAATATCGTACCCCTACGTGTTTCATTGGCTACTCATACTTCATCAATTCTTTGACACCATTAAGATTTCTAATTGATTAAATTCTCATTTCACTTTCCATTGCCACCATGAATAGTGAATTTCTTCTCACTTTCCATTCCCTCCATCTATCTAGCTTAGATTTCAGATTCTAACACAATAGTTGCTAATATTTGTGTTGAGTTTGCGAGTAGATTCAAACAGAGCAGACAGTGGAATGGTTTATGGTTTTGCCACAGGGCTAAGTTTTGTCCTTTGCTATCATCCAGAGATATCCAGAGCTTCTGGATCTCCCACTTTGAGCAACTGTATCAATGAGAGTGCTGAATCCTAGTCACTAGTCCTCCAAGAAGCAGCTTGTTAGACTAGTTAGACTGAGTAAAAATTGACTGACACTTTGGAGGCCTTAGAAAGGCTCCAGAAGTCACCTGGAGGCATCAACTCGTGGTAATAATGAATGGCTTGGCTGCTGCAGTATTGTGATTGATAAGAGATGTTAGGTTATCTCTTAACAGATCGCTTATCAGAGGACTTTGGTCATCTGGATGGTCTCCATAGTTCCTGATCTACAGCCTCCCAAAGCCCCAGAGGTTTTTTTGTGATGAGTGTTGCAGGTGTCTTTTGTTATATGGATGAGGTAACTTGGAAACACTGAAGGATGAAGCCTGGACCTTCAGAAAGGGGTGAGGGGAGAGATTGATGGAATCAATCACCAGTGGTCTGATTTAATCTATCAGGCTTCAATCACGAAGCCTTCGTAAAAATCCCAAAGACAGGGTTCTTTCAGAATTGGTGAGCACATGGAGATTTGGGCAGAGAGAGGCCTGGAGAGGCCATGGCAACTTCATGGAAAGTCCTTTCCTCATACCCTGCCCTTTGCATCTCTTCTCCCTGTCTATTCCCAGGATGCTTTCTCACTGAATACACCAGTGTTCTATAAAGCAAAATGTCTCTCTGAGTTCTGTGAGCCACGCTATAAAATCAACCATACCTCAGGTTTGTAGCCAGTGGGTCAGAAGCACAGGTGGACTTGCAGCTGGCACCTGAAGTCTAAGGACTGGGCTGTGGGAACCTCTAACCTGTAGCTGGTTGGTCAGACACACAGTCAGTGGCCTGGGTTTGTGACGTGTCTGGAGAGCAGGTTTGGGAGAGCGAGCCATTTACCTATGGAATGACCTTGTCCCCGGAAAGACGGTGCCAGAACTGAGCTGAATGAAGTTGACCTCTTGGACACTCTGCCAGTGTTCAAGAAGCATTTGAAGGTGTGCATGTAGGAATGGTCCAGGAACCCTTTCACCTGGCTGGTGGAGGGCCTGGAAGGGGACTGTGGGGAAATGAGCAATCGGGAGGTCTGAGATACAGACACATGAACAGGTCCCAGAGGTGGGAGAAGGGGTACATAATGTGAAAGTACTCACACCACATGTCACCCCCCACAGAAGATGCAGTCTACTAGCACAGGCATCACCCAAGCTGGTCAGCCTATGCATCCTCCCACACACACACTTCCCTCCTCCCCAGGGCTGGCCCCATGGGGACTCAAGCAGAGCAGCTCTGCAGAGGGTCATATCACACACCTGGCACACTGGGAAAATAAGAGATTTACTCAGGAGTAAACACATATTTGGGGTATAGATTTTCTTTTAATGCCTAGAGGGTCTCAGCCAATATCATCCTCAGAGGTTTTTATGCCATTACAGTTCCCATATATTCTTCTATCCTGGGGGCTCACTTTACAAGGGAGGAGTGAAGGTGAGCACATGGCTGTGAGGTCATGTGTCACGTACCACAACAGTCGGATGCTGCTGTGACGTGGCCAAAGCAGCCTGTGAAAGACACAGCATGCTGGAGGCTGTATTTGTGGGAGTGGCACATCATCTAGACAGGGTATAGGTGCTGAGTCAGAGGCCTGTGCATGGTGCGCTTGTTACCAGCTGGGCTAAGGTTTTGGCTGGCCCCAGAAAGCAGGCTGAACCATGAGAAACCTCTTGACACAGAGGAGGTTGTGGGAGGTGGCCATGAAGGGAGTTGGTGGATTAGGCACCCCAAATCATTCAGCTCCCAAAAAGGTGGGCGTGTTGGGATTATACAAAAGGTGAAAGAAAGTGAGGGACATGCAGGGCTCCCCATTTCCATGTTGAGGAGGTGCCAGGTCATGGTGGTGACAGGAATCAAGGTGTTGGAATTACTCACAGGGTGTGTTCTAATCAGTCTGCAGATGCTAGCTTCTGATGTTACCATCAACCCAGGGAGACACAGAGAATTTTATTAGGGGTGTGACACAGTCAGTTCCCCAGGTTCCCAGGAACGCATCAGGAGTCAGCTGATGGTTAATCATGAGGATTAACCATCTCTTCAGGCAGGTTTTTTTTTGAGGCTAGGTCTTGCTATTTTTGCCCGTGGAACCGCAGGCTCTTGTTGCCCAGGGTACCACGAACTCAAGCAATCCCCAGCCTCAGCTTCCCAGGTAGCTGGGATGACAGGCGAGCGCCACCATGCCCAGCTATTTTTTTGGAACTAGGTCTCACTACAGGCCCCAGGCGGGACTTGAACCGCGATCCCTAGCTCCGGCCGCTTCATAGGCTGAAGCTTGCAGGCATGAGCCACTGTGCCCGGTCTAGGTTTTTTAATTATTGCAAGACAGAGGGGGTCCTCTTTGCTAGGTCCCCAACAGGAAGATGTAAGGGTCCAAGAAGCAGGGGATGGGAGCAGAAGAGAGCCCATTTGTCACCACCCCCCACCCATTGGGGAACTTGTGTGTCCTGTTGTCACACCTCTGGACTCTGCAGGTTAGAGGTTTGGTTTCCCTCAGTGCATCTACTTTTGCCAGGGGATAAGCCAAGAGAGCCTTAAGTTATGAACTCTGATAGCTGCCAAGGTACTCGGGTGTCTGTGCCATCAGATCAGCAAGTCAGATGGGGAGTCAGCATTCTGGGGTGTAATTCACCTTGATGAGCAGTAGGTGCTTGATGAGGTGTTATGAGTGGTGCATGCAGAGTGGTGCATGCAGACCCCCAGCATAAGAGTTATGGTTATCACAAAGATCCACAAGGAACTCACACAACTCAGCAAAAACGAAACAAGATCTTCTACCTACCCAGTCAAAAAAGTAGGTAGAAGATCTAAAAAGGCACATCTCTAAAGAGGAAATACAAATGGCCAACTGGCACATGAAAAATGTTCAATGTCACTAGCAATTAGGGAAATGCAAATCAAAACTATAATGAGATACCACCTTACACCAGTAAGACTGGCCCACATCAAAAAAATGGGCAACAACAAGTGCTGGTGTGGATGGGAGGAGAGAGGAACACTCCTACACTGCTGGTGGGAATGTAAACTGGTCCAGCCACTATGGAAAGCTGTGTGGAGGACAGTGAAAATTTCAACTAGTGAAAATGGACCTACCATTTGACCCAACAATTGCTCTTCTGGGAATCTATCCAAAGGAGACCTCAATACTTAACACAAAGGGACACCTGTGCTCTATATTTACTGCAGCACTACTTATAATTGCAAGGCCATGGAAACAACCCCAATGTCCCAAAACAGATGAATGGATGAAAGGATGTGGTATATATACACAATGGAATATTACTCATCAATTAATAAGAACAAATTTGATAACATAGATGGACCTAGAAGAAATCATATTAACAGAAACAAATCAGAAAGAAAAAGACAGAAACCAAATGGTTTCACTAATATATGGGACATAAGAAAAACAAACAAAAAGCCAGGAGGAAAAATCAAAACAAGCCAACAACAAAACTAATATACACAACTGGGGGGGGGGGCGGTCAGGAGAAGGGGTCAGGGAGGGAAGGTGGTGGGTGAACCCTTGAGAATACAAAGATATGAAATATATACATAAATAAATTATTTGAATTTAAAAAAAAGAATTATGATTATCAAGTTGTGGGTCACACCACCAGCTAAGTCCCCAAGGCCTGCTGAGGTCATCACTTGGAGCGAGGGAGTTGGGAGGATTGTGGAGGAGGGAGAGGATGGATTCTAGTTGCACCCTGAAGCCAGCCAAGCAGAGGAGCTCCAGTTCATCCAATGTACTGTCCATCCTGTTTACCTATCTACTATTAACAGCTCATACTGTTTACTCAGCCAAGAACTGTAGTTGCTGCTTAGGGAAGGACCTGCTTATCCTATTTACCCATCAACTGTTTACAGTTCAGACTATTTACTCATCCAAGAACTGCTTCTTAGGGAATCTCAAGCTACTGGGAGTCTCAAGAACTTGCAGCCCTCAGATCCTTCAGATTCTGCCCAAGGCCACACCCCTGAGGAGGATGGTCTGTGTCGGTTGTCTTATCCAGTTAGTGATACGGTCTGAACACCTGGCTTTCTCCATGCAGCTGGGGGCATCTCTGATGTGTCTCCACAGCAACAAAGTGCCCTGTGGAGATGCCCATGATGACTGTTGGGTTTGCATCACAGTCTGATTCCTCCCTCTGTTCACTCCTGCTCCAGTTTCTTCTCCACCCAAGGGTGCGTCAAGATAAATACCCTGCACACTAAATTCCACATCACAGTCTGCTGCCCAGAGGCCCAACCTATGAAAGGTCTAGCACCCTTGACCAAGACACCATTTTCTGTCTCTTGCACCATGGCTAAGCCCCACGGTTGACCAGCCAGTCTCCCTCCTGACACTGCTGAGCCCGGTCTACAGACAGCAACGGGACGATCCTCTGCAGAACACAGCAGATCACGACATGGCTCTGCTGACGTCTGCAGGGTCACATACAGGAGAAAACCCACTCTGTGTGATGACACTTAAAACTCTCCATAAGCCTGCCTTCCCCCCTTTGGCTCCTCTTCATCTCCAGCTCGCTCTGCTTTACTCACACACAGGCTTCCCTGATTTTCGCACCTTCCTCCTGCCCCCCTGACCAATCATACACAAGTCAACTCATTCCACCTTCTAGGTCTATGCGGGCTTTTCTCCCACCACAGTGTGTCTCTCCAGTATGCACACAGTGCACACTCCCTCTTCGTCCTCCCTCCCTTTGTCCTCCCTCCATCTCCATCCTCCCTCCCTCTCTGTCCTCCCGCCATTGCCTTCCTCCCTCGCTCTTCATTCTCCCTCCCTCTCTGTCCTCCCTCCCTCTCTGTCCTCCCTCCCTCCTCTCTCCATCTCCATCCTCCCTCTCCATCCTCCCTTCCTCTCTGTCCTCCCTCCCTCTCTGTTCTCTCCCCCTCTCCGTCCTCCCTCCCTCCCTTCCTTCCTCTCTGTCCTTCCTCCCTCTCTGTTCTCTCTCCCTCTCTGTCCTCCCTTCCTCTTCATCCTCCCTCTCTGTTCTCCCTGTCAAAGCAGCCAACCCTAATCTCAGCCCTGATCATCTCATCTGCTGGTTATTAGATATGTTTACTCTTATCTCTTGCTCTAAAAAGGAAGCTCCATAAAGTTGGAAATGTTTTCTTCTTTTTCTCTGTCATCCCAAAACATAAAACACTATCTGTGAGTATTAAATACTCAGCAAATAGTTGTTGGATATATGAAAGAATTTGTCGAATGATTCCACCTTGTGCAGAAAGGTGCCAATCTTACTGACACCTGGTGTGGTTTGTCTATGGGCAGAGATCTTTTCTCCTACTAGATTTTCTTGGTGAAGCCATGGTGCTGGCCATTAAAACCAGAGTAGGAGCTGATAGCCAGGCAGTTGGCAAAGCTTCTCACCCACGTCCGTGTCCAGGCAGATGGCAAGTTGCTCCACCACCTGCTTATCAACACAGAACCTGTGTTAGCCATTCTGTTTAAGTGCACTTACCTCCACCCTCACCGCTGCTGCTACCAAAAACCAGGATCTCATGTCGGTTAAGAGACCCCTCGATCTTACCAGTGACCTCATCACAGATCGGAGGGCATGGGGCTTACTTGCGCTATGAGGTCCATTGCCCCATGCTGAGGAGAGATAAGTCCTAGAGCTCTGAGCTTGAGCTTCCTAACTTCCCTTGCTCAGAAAGGAGAAGCTGACAGTACCAGAGGGCCAGAGCCCCCAGACCTTTGGGTGCCCCAACAGTTGCAAGGAGTGTCACAGTCACAGTTGTTGGTAATAAAGAATGTATGAATGCCTGTGGCACATCTTAGAAATCAAAGTACCTCAAAGTCTCTCCTGTTAGGATACACCCATCACTCATTGCTTTCTCTGGGACTTTTTTGCCTATGGAACCACAGGCTCACGTTGTCAGGGGTACCACAGACTCAAGCAATTCCCAGCCTCAGCTTCCCAGGTAGCTGGGATTACAGGCGCGTGACACCACGCCCAGCTATTTTTTTGGAACTAGGTCTCGCTACAGGCCCCAGGCAGGACTTGAACTGCAATCCCTAGCCCTGGCCACTTCATAGGCTGAAGCTTACAGGCACGAGCCACCATGCCCAACCCTCTCTAGGGCTTTCTTGACTGGGAGAAAAAGGTCTGAACTTACTGCTGGAGAGGCTGGAAATTGTGCAAACAGATGCCTGGACGTCTTCTATCTCCTGTCTCCTGTGCATATGCTGTTAAGCACTGGCCGTCACAAATTATAGCAACATGGACAACGCTGGACTGTGTGAAGACCTCCAGCCCTATGAACTGTGCTTTTTATTTTGATGTTCTAAGGCAAATAAAACATGGCTTCAGTGCAGAATTTATGTGGGAGAGGGACGGTTGGCTCAGGGATATGGGTCAAACGTCTCAGTGATCAAGATATTGTGTTCTAATGCAATATTTTAAAAAACCTAAGTAAATGCCCCCAAATTCATGATAGACAGCATATCAAACATGTGAAGGGAAATCTCTTATTAACTTTTGGTCTCGGGCCAGTTGATATGACCAGTATAAATCATGGGGAAGGAACAGAGGCAGCTATGTGGCCAGGAGGTTGTAAAAATCAAATCCTAAGGATAACATACTTGAAATGCCTGGTGTGTGGAAGATATCCAGAACATAGTAACTCTTAGACCAAAGAGTTTATTGAAGTAACTCTGCTAAAGTGACATTTTTGTTTGTTTTCTCAGTTTCTTTTCTCTTTTTGGTGTATGCATGGGGTTATTCTTCAGGTTGTTAAGGTTAATATTGACAGTTCTCTCAAAGCTGTTTGCCATCAAAACCTCATTTTGCAAACAAACATAAATCAATATTGACTGACTGGAGCCCGCACCTCAGGAGACCATATCCGGAGACTTTAGGTTCCACCTGTTCCCTCACAGGAACTGAGGCCAGTATCCTCTTCCTGTGGCTTCAGCTCTGCTCCACGCATCCAAAGGTCCAATCCCAGGTGTCCTCATTCCAAAATAATGTTGCTGGGTTAGGGGAGAGGGGCCAGGGGCGGTAGAAGCCACTCTTGACTTGACTGAAATGCTCATGCTACCGATTTCCATGGGAACTGCCCTCTTGTCCTCAGTGTGTGGTTATAAAGTGTAGCTGCCCACCCCCACCTCAAACCCCCAGAATGAGGAATTGTGTCAAGACCACAGATCAGGAAGTAGGACAGAATTTTCACACGGCAGGTTGTAACCCAAGAGTGGATCACGAATCATTTATCATGGGACGTTAAGATATCATGATTAAAATCACTGCTGAATGTGATGTGTATGAAATATGCACCACCCAATCAGGATGAGAATTAACTTGTAAATATTTTGTTCCCATTATATAGACATCTAAGTATGCTGTGTCATATGTAATATACATTTTAGTGTCAATCACAATGAAAGAATGTGAGAGCCACTGGTATTGTGGTTAAGAGTGTGGGTATTTATTTACAATAGCCAGAAAATGGAAACAACCCAAATGCCCCCAAACCGACTAATGGATCAGAAAGCTGTGGAATATGTACACAATGGAATACTATTCAGCAATCAAAGAAGACAAATTTAATGCATGTGTGATAACATGGATGGACCTAGACAGAATCATACTCATGGAAATAAGCCAGAAAGAAAAAAAATTATTGGATGTTGTCACCTATATGTGGGGCATAGGGAAAACAAACAAACGACAGGACAGGGAAAAGCTAAAACTACCAAACTGATAGCAGAACTAAACATAAAGCAAGGGTAGGGGGTGAATGCAGGGGAGGGATGAGCACAAGAGATGAAGAAGACTATTTACGGGTGACAAGGTGGTAGGAGAACCTCGGGGTAGACACAGTGTAAAAAATATATCCACATGCAATCAGTTTTTAAAAAGTGCGGGTGATATAGTCAAACTCCTTGAAAGAATTATTGACTATAAAACTGACTAGCCATGAGACTTTAGCAATCAATGAATGACCTCTTCCTTTGTGTCTTGGTTTTCCTTTTCCTTACATGTAAAATGGCTTAACCATAGTGTCCACTGCAAAGGGTGGTCATGAAGAATGCTGATAACCTCATAGAATAGTGCCCATCACGGACTAAGTTGTTATATTATTATCATTACTATCAGAAGTGGCACCTCCATGTAATGTATGTGAAATGCCTAACACAGAGCCTGAAACATAACAGACAATGGATAGTGGTGAAGAAGCCTCTGGCGCTTATCATATTTGGTTTTCTACTTTAGGGCACCTAGGAGGGTGACACTTCCCCACCAAAGTGAAGAAAGCAGGACCTTGTGGCTAGACCAGCACAGTTGATTGCAGAGAGAAGCGTCAATGTGTACCATTTCCAGGCCTGGGCAATTGTCTGTTCATTTGGGATTCCCCAATGCTTTTTTGCTCTCTTGAGGCAAACCCTGAAAACCTGATTTTGGAACAGCTGGTATAAAAATTGACTGCATGAAGGCACACTCCTTAGCTAGTCAGATTGAGCTTTGTTCTCATATCCAGTCTCCACAATGTGTAGAACCTCATATCCTTTCTTAACCCTGGAGACAGGCAGCTTTAAGTTTGTCCCCTTCCTCCTTGCAATCAATTATCAATGAAGCTTATTCCTTTTATCAAAACCTGGTGTCATGTTCTTGACCCTTCTGCATATAAACAAAGCAAGCGCTTTGTTTGGCAATGCTGCCTGTTTAGTAGCGGTGGTAGAGATGAAAGTACAGTAGATTTTACTTGACACAGTCACTGAAGAATCTGGAGTAGAGGTTCCACTCTACTTTGCTTGTCAAGTAAAACCTAAGGAGTGGGGTAAGGGCAAAGAAAGGCAGACTTGTTTGGATTCCATTGGTTAGTGACAGGGCAGTTCACACGTGGAGAAGGAAAGGAGGCTTTTCTTCAGGTAACTAGTTTTGAACTTCTGTCGGTGGGTCCTTTCTCTGGGGAGCCCCCCTTCTCTGCATGTGTGACTCCTGGCTCTAGCCAGCCTGGACTCAGTTCCAGATGAGTCACTTTGGACAGACAGAGGTTGTGTCATTCATTTGCTGAGAAACCTTCAGCTCTGCTATGTCTGTGAAAGCAAATCTCAGAGAAAAGATGAGACAATGTTTTTTTTCTTTTGTGCTTTAGGACGCAAGAATAATTTACTCATTTAACCTCCATTATAGTAGCATAAAATCTTTGTTTGTTTATGACTGTTTTTGCAGAGCTGTAATTTACATGCCAGAGTATTCACCCAATTAAGGTGTAAAATTTGGTGTTTTTTCATATGTTATAGCAGATTCAACAGGACTCTGAATTCCAGGGTAAGGAGTTTTTAAGTGTTCTCCTAGGGAAGTTGGAGAATTAATAGGAAATTACAACGAACGATTAATGAGCCAGGTGTGGTAGCACGTGCCTGTAGGCCAAGCGCTGGGAAGCAAGAGGCCTGGGGTTGCTTGAGTTTATGGGTTTGAGCCTACCCTGGGCAACATAGTGAGACCTGGTCTCAAAAAAGCAGCCAGGCGCAGTGTCAGGCACCTGTAATCCCAGCTACCTGGGAGACTGAAGCTGGGGATAAATTGAGTCCGCGGGATCAGGACTACCCTGTGCAACATAGCAAGACCCAGTCTCAAACAAACTAACAAACAAATGATTAATGAAATGGAAAACCAGTATTCCCCATTTCCTTTGACTTCTTCCTAACTTTATCCATATGCTGCATGTAGTACTTTCATGTTTCTCATTATATCATATTTATGATCTTGTTTTTCCTTTTACCATAGCATTATTTCATGTACACTTTTCTCTATATCTGTATTGATTTTTATAATAATTTTTTTTGAGACTAGGTCTTGCTATTTTTTTGCCCATGGAACCATAGGCTCACATTGCCCAGGGTACCACAGACTCAAGCAATCCCCAGCCTCAGCTTCCCAGGTAGCTGGGATTACAGGCACGCGCCACCACACCCAGCTATTTTTTGGGACTAGGTCTCTTTGTGTTGCCCCAAGTGGGACTCAAACCGCGATCTCTAGCCCCAGCCTCTTCGTAGGCTGAAGCTTACAGGCACAAGCCACCGTGCCGGGCTTGATTTTTATAATAATTTTTAATTGATTACACACATGTATATTTTACATCATTGTCTTAGCTATAGTGTTTCCAATTTTATGGATACATCTTATCTCGCTGTTGTTGGACATTTACAGTTTTGCTTTATAGGTATAGAACTGTTTTTCATACTCTGTATGTGTATGTGTGTACGTATTTTCCTTTTAAATGATTTCCTCAAGATGAGATTGCCAGTAACTCTCGAATGGATTCCTTGCTCTGAGGACATTAAGATTCTTATTGCCCTTGATATGGACTAGAGTTAGTAGGATACTTCTCAGAGGGATTCCAGTGAAGGTTTTCTGAAGCATAATTTTGTTCTGTGCACAATGGCATTTTACTGAGATAACAGTCAAGGTACAGTTTGGAGACTTAGAGGAATATGTTCCAACTCTCGTGCCATCTTTACAATCGAAGTTCCACAGGCCTGACTTTGCATGTTTGCATGATCTAGTCAAAGGTCTGCACTCAACTGCTCCCTCTTCCTGCAGTCAGCGTTTATGCTCAGTCACCACAGAAATCACTCCACAGTCCCAGCAGTAGCAGATCACCCCTCTGTGTATGCCCAACCGGCCGCCCCAGGTGTGTCCTTTTCCTGAGTAACTAACCCTTGGCACAGCACCCGCTAAAGCAACAGCTCCAGGGGCTCTTACAGAGTTGAGCTACGGCTGTTTCACCACGAGCCGAGTTCCCAACTTCAGGCACAAATTAAAATTTTGTTCTTTGAGGACCAATAGCATCAGAATTTGCCTTCTAAGAATGACTTTTATAAAAGTCAAAAGGGAAAAGTATCTGGACAGGTCTGTTGTTATAAATTTTTCCCAGAGCAAAATTTTTCCCCTTTCAGTAGGCAGAAAACGGAAAATCACCGGAAAATCACCAGTATGGAGATAAGAGAGATCTGGCCCCTGAGTCATGATGTAGCTTCAGCTCCTGCATTATTAGGAGAAAGACTGGCAGGGATGAAGTAGATAGAGCGGGTTTAGGTGGGTAGAGCATTCTGGAGAAGGGTTGTTGAGAAGAAACTAATATGGTCTTCAAAGCTCTTCCAACTTGGAAAAACTATTTTCCTGGTTGCCATTTAAACCTGGGCAACTTATTTAACACTCGATTCTCATTTGAAATGGCTGATGCCACAATAGTAAAGTTCATTTTTCTTTCGTGGGTCTCTGCCTATTCGCGTTGCTAAATAGTTTGAAGTTACTAGATTGAAAGTGGTCGCTTTGATAAAGTCTTATTTTCTCCTGTGCATCCAGATTTTCATCAGAGCTTCCTAACCTCAAGACAGGCTGGCTTGTGAAGGGAGATTGTAGACAGAGAGTGGGGTGTGGAGATAAACCTAGGAATCTACACCCCGACTGGACAAACCCAAACCTTGAAAAGTTTCTGGCAAAAAAGATTGCGAGTCATTCTCTGATAGGCCCCTTGATACCTGCGTAGTGCGCTAACCCATACCTGGAGCGCTCTGATTCGTTCAAAGTAAGGACAGTGCATTGTTCAAATTCACAAAGAACATGATACTGGGCTTGGGCAATAGATTAAGTTCTCCTTCTGCATTCTTAAAAATAAAAACGACACCAAGACGCCTTCCCGGTTTGCTTAATTAGAACTCGTCTGCTATTTCAGCTAAAGAGCGTTTCCAACCGCCACTGCAACGAGAGAGGGAGTTCCATCTTCCACCGCGGGGCACGTGGGGCCTGGACCAGCAATCACGGCGCCAGGAATCCGGTGCCGCTAGGACCACGCGGAAGGCACGTCTCGGCGGAGGCCCCTGGGCGAGCAACCGCGGTTGCCGCCTAGACGCGGACAGCCAATCAGAAGTGGCCATTGTGCGGCCGCTCGCCTCCGTCCCCGCCCCTGTAGCGGGTCGCGCCGGCTATTTAAAGGTCGCCCGCGTCGGCGACCCTAGGACCTAAAGCTGGGTCAGCGGAGCTCGATAGTCATGGCCAAGCACATCACCCTCTACACCGGCGCCAAGATGCCCATGCTGGGACTGGGCACCTGGAAGGTAGGGCCTCGGGGACGCGTTTCGCGGCCCTCTTCGGGCTCCGCGCGGCCTGGGGACAGAGAGGGACCTCTGGTGACCCTGCGCGGCTCTGGGCCTGGGGTGCCCGGCCTCCGGAGCCTCACTCGGGCCGGCCCGCGGGACCGGGTCGCCGCGGCGGGCCGGGAGCTGACCCCCCCCGGGTCTCGCGTGCGGGGCTTGGGGGCGCTCTCCCCGGCAGCCCCTGGGTGGGTGGCGCCCCAGCCCGCCCTTGAAACTGATCGGGGCGGAAAAACCCGAAAGGGGGGCCAAGGGGAAGGGGGTGCTTCCGGGGAGGAGGTGGGGAGGAGCCCGGGAGAGATGGAGCAGGAGGAGGGGTGGGGGGAGCGCCGGCATTCCTTGCCCCAACAGGTGCCTCCCCGTTGTCTGGTAAATGGGTCTATCTATGCTTCATCTTTCCGTTTCTGTGTCCCCAGGGATAAGCATCTTAAGATAAAACCAGATGGCAAACAGTTAAAGGAGGTGGCAGGAGTTTGCCCAGGAGCCGGCTGTTCCTCTGTCCCCAGGTGCTGCGGAGATCCCACCAGGAGCCACCCCCCTTCTCGGGTGGTGTCCTGGGGGGATGGGGGTCAAGAGGACAGCTCCTCAGGGAGTCGGGGCCTGGACCTCACCAGCCTGGGTGTTAGCGGTGCTCCACCGCCTTTGGAAACTGTCACAGCTCTGAAACCTCTTGCCGGCTTCCCAGGATAAGGAATGCAGAGGACAGTCTGGTCTTGTGAAAATTAGGGAGCAGGAAAGGGGGGAGCGTATCACAGGCTTTGGGGGGAAAAAAAACCCAATATTTCCAGGTCACTTGTAAGTTGGTTTGGGGTATCCTATGTTCCTGCCCTTGGCTGTGACCCAGGCTGGTCTGGGAGCATTTACAGAGAAGGGGAGAGAAGACAGGGCTGAGGGCGCCTTGCAAGGGCCTGAATTACTTAAGGGACAGGGTAGCCCTTGTCCCGGGTTTCGCCCTAGAACAGTGCAATCGGGACATGAGTGAATAGAAGGTGAATCAGAAAATAAGAAAAAGGGCCCCAGCGTTGCCCAGGGAAGCGGCTCGGCCAAAGCGACAGAGCTTTACATCTTCTCTTTCCTCCGAATAGGCCAGCATGGCTCCACAGGTGGAGCTGAGCAAGGAAACTGATGGGGTGCAATGGCCGTGGGCGCCGGTTATTCCCTTAGAACAGGTGTGAAAAGCCGCTTTGGGGGAGCAAGTTACCTGCCTGGCTGATGCGGAGCACGTGCAACAAGGGGACTTACTCCGGTTGCTGGCTTCCCATCCCGTGGTTTCATGCCTAGTTTGTGCGTTTGAAATCATGGTCCTGACCTTCCACTGGTTCCTTGAGAATCACCGCCGGAGGGCAAAGGAGTGAACTTGGGAAGGTTTTCACCTGCCCGTGTCGCAGCCTGGAGGAAGCCCACGTGTCTTGAATGATACGGAGAAGTCTGTCCATGTCAATCCCTTATCCGGGTCCAGACTGTTCCCTGAGGGCCTGGGCAGCGTCTGCCTTGCTCTAGACGTCTGCCTTGCTCTAGACGGTCCACCCAGAATCCCAGCGCCAGTGCCTCTTGACTTAACAGGAGCCTCCAGTTGGCTTCGGAGGGCGCAGGGGCTGAGGTTTGTAGAGAATGTTGTGGAGGCACAAGAGGCTGAGCTGTGGGGGCCACGTGTCTGCTTGGAGAGGTTCCCTTTCTTTGTTTGCTTTCATGCATACCTTCTGTGGCCAGTAGATCCTTCCCAGACGGCAAAAGACCTCCCTACACACTTGCCTCTGGGAATGCCGGCGAGACTGGGGCTGTCTCAGCTGGGTTCTCAGGAATCCCCTTCTCAGGGCTGGTGGTCTCCATCCGCCTGTTCCCTTGAAGGTCCCCACGCCCACCCTCTCTCTTTGGGAAGCGGCTCTGCCTCAGGTCCCGTGTGGATGAGAGGGGTGCCCCCTGGCGCACTCAGCCTCCCCGTTGGGCAGAAAGTAAGTTGGGCAGCAGCATTTTGCCAATACGCCGTTGAAACAGATCCCTGCTGCTGCTGACCGAGTTCTGTGGCTGACGGCGTGTTTGACCAAGCTGGAACACCTCGTTGCCAGCGGTCATCCCAACACACCTGCAGATCCATGCCAGGCAGAGGCTTCCAGAGCACAC
>PVHY01016914.1:0-32668 GCA_004024945.1 Uropsilus gracilis
GACACACCTAAAAGAAATCACATTAGCAGAAACAAGTTAAAAAGATAAAGACAGACACCAAATGGTTACAACTCGGAGTGGGGGGGCGGGACAGAGGGGGAATGGTCAGGGAGGGTGGGGGGGGTGAATCCCGGTAAAATAAATTAATTAATTAATTAATTTAAAATAAATAAATAAATAAAATATATTATTAAAAAAAATAAAATAAAATGGAACCAAACCAAAAAAAAAAAAATAAAATAAAATTCTGTGACACATATAGTAGCTATAAGAGGTTTTAGTAAAACTGCTAACACTATAAAAAATATGCCTTTCTAATACTTTATCCTATGTTAATAAATGAAAGCAAATACAATCCATAAACAATTTCACCACAGCCCTCCCCAACAGTTTCACTACAGATTTTTATATAATTTTTACATATTGTAAAAACAAGCAGAAACACCAAAATAAGATAATGGGAAACAGTCATGTGAAACATTTAAAGGATAAAGTTACAAAGAATCCAAATTTTTCTATAAAAGGTTACATCATAAAGAACTATATTGTTTTTCAAAATTTCTATTTTATTAGGTTTTTATTACTCATGGTAATTTAAAGACTAAAATCTATAAAATGCCTTTGACAGGAGACAACAATACCAAGATTTACTTGAATGTTTTTATTTTACTCAACCTCGCAACCTTGTTTATTTTTTTTTCTTTCTGACTATTAGAAGTTCAAAAATATTAATATCTTTGGTCATTAAAACTGAAATCTGTACATTTACTGACGTGATAAATGAAGTTCATATGAGGTAAGTGAAAAATCAGTTAACTAAAGCTCAATTAAGTTCTAAAATTATCAACAGTATTGAGTTTTTCCACCCTGCACATATCCACACACACTGAGAGAGGGAGATAACACACACAAAAAAAATAAGATCTTTCAAATATTAGCATGTTAAATCATGAATGGGGGTATACACTGTCTAGTACATCACTCAGTTATTTTTTAGTGACAATACCCAGTCTTAGCAAGACACATTCCTCACAAAAAAAGCAAATCTTAGTTCAATTGTGATTAAAACATTATATTTAACAACAAAATACTTCCATAACTACCATGATTTATAACATGGGTTTTGATAAAAGGTTAAATTTCAATTAACTGAACAAGCAGCAAAGTAAATGTCTCAATCTATTCTTTGAGTACTCCAATTGATCAGAGATCCTCTATGCCTTCCATGCGCTAAGTTTTGAACAATGAAGAGGAAAATAACTGTATACAAATGAGTGGAACAAGTAATCAAATGTTTATTCAAATAATCCCTAAAGGTATGTCTGCTCTTTTAAAAACATTCACATTCTACCAAATGGCAGCAGGAATGGGAGGAAGGTGAAAGGAGTAAGAAGGTGAAAAGGTTGTGGCACGGGAGTATTGATGAGAGCAGTTACACTCACATATGGAGGGTAAAGTTGAACTACCAAAATTACAGTTATTTAAATTATTGGCAAGTCAATAAATTTAAAAGTCAAAGTCACACATATCTTGGAAGTAGATCTCTCTGGAAAGAAAACTCAGATACAATTTTCTCTGATTAGAACTAAGTGTTCCTGTTGGTGAGGTAGTCATCACAGAGATATTTCTTTTCCCTTATAAGTGCTACCACCACTACCCCTGTACTAATAATTTAGTTCCCTTGACTAGGATAGTATTTTACACAAAGAAATGTCATTTTTTATTCAACTGACATAATTCTCTAATTTCCACCATGTATGAACACATTTATATAATGTAGTATGTTTAAAGTTTCTGATATCCTTTCTTGCTCCATTTTCTTTGGACATTTTTAAATGCTTTGGAGTGTCTGTCCCACTTTTGATTTACATGAGCCTCATTAAGTTATAAAAGTTAACCCATTTGTCATATATGTAAAAAATAGTTTTAATTTATTATTTGATTTCATATGCTAGAGGTTCATGAGCTTGGGGGATTTTTAATGATTTAGAATATGTTAATGTATTTTTCCTTTTTCAGTTCTAGAGACTAAAACCTAGGTTACAGATTACCCATACTACTGCCATAAATAAATTCAAACAAAGTATATTCACATGTATGTATTTTTCATTTTCTTCAAATTTTAAGAGTTTCAGGTAGAAAGAGAGCCTGGTTTTTCATCCACACATGACTTCTATTTTTTTTCCCACTGAGCTAAGCTCCCATCTTTATTATACAAAAGATCAAATACATTTAGACTCACTCTCTTTTTCTACTATATTGACCTAGTGGCTGAAGGCTATGACAAGATATTTACAATGCAGAAAGCAGTAGACATGCTAGAAATACTTTCACTGAAATAGAAAAAGGACTTTTTAAATACTGCAGCTTCCTAATACAGTAATGCCTAAAACTGAGGCATTCTTTCAAAATCAAGGGTCGATAGAACTATCCATATGAGATGAGTAGTTTCTTTCTAATAGCTACTATATATATCAATAAAGGATAGATATTAAGAAGAGAGGTCAAATCAGCTACAGAATAAACTTAGCAATACTATAAGGAAGCAACATATCTTGATATTTGGATTTCAAAAATACAAAACCTGGATAATTAAACAGTCAGCTCTAATTTTTTCTAGAAATTCCACTTTCCTTAATTACATAACCTCCATGAGCCACTATAACTTACCTGTAGGATTAAAACTAACCAAATTGGTAATTAGACTACTTTCCTTCTTTACCTTTACCTTGGTTTAGGTAAAGGAATGTAAATAGCCAAGCAAGCCTTAGTACCCTATCTTATTTTTTTATGAATTCTTCCAAGTACTCACTTATTAAGCAATGGATGTTATGGGAGTAACGAGAATTGTCTGGGATAGTGAAGCTGCCATCACAAATAGCAACCTGACTTTCACCAAAAGGAAGAGTGAAGAAACAAAGTTTATACAGTAAACATCCCAGCGCCTGCAAAACAAAGAAGCATGGGACACATCAAAGTTTAAGTAATCAGTTATAAGATATAAAAATTACCACGTTACTGAAAAATAAAAGCCTAGTGTTTCTATACTGGATTAATCTTTTCACAAATTACTACTTTAAGAAAACCATGTGCTAAATTTCTGAAGCCATTTATTTGTATCATTTTTGAATCTTTCCATCATATCTGTGATTAGTTGGCTGAACTGATGTTATCACAGAATTCTTATCATGAATGACATTAACTGAAATTAGAAGCAATTGACTCCTTTTGCAAAAAAAATTGTGGTTCTATTTCTTCCAAGAGGAAGAGATATCTACATGTCTGTCTATCCATCTATAGTACAGTAGTAGCATATAACCAACAAAGAAAGCACAAAACTCCTTCTAGTAGTATTTTATAAAAAATTCACTGCAAGATGCTTTAAAATCCTTGGATTACATGAGTTAGCACATGAAATTTATCAGACACATGCACCAACACATTTTTATTGATTATTCAATAAGTATGTCATTATTTAATATAATAAAATTTAGTTCTTTATTTCTATATGTAAAGTTACCTTTTTTATTCTATTTTAACTTAGTATATTTAATAAAATTCTAAAAGGCAGGGCTCTATCTGCTTCACTTACATAATCACAAATATAAGAGCCACCAATAAATCTAATAGTTTCTGGAAAAATAGCATTGGAAATTTCTAGCTAAACTGCTCCAAACTGAGAAGTAGTAATAAAAAGTGAATTTTGGCTCCAGAAATCATTTTGTAGTCACAAATCTTCTGTAGTCATCTACAAGTCTTAAGAGTATACAGAACATTTCCAGTTCTAAACAGATCATAAAATTATTCAATCCATACATTTATATCAAAAACAATGAAATTTTGCGTTACTATCTAAAAATTATCAAATCATCTTTGTTGGATTTTTCTCCACAAATTAACTACACAAACAATTTAAAAACACAATAAAGATTTTAACTACTATGAAGAACATTTTAAGTACAAATATCTTTGTGAATTCAACAGTATTAAATTCAACAGTATTAATTTCTGATAAAAAAATGAGTAAAAGCTCTAGAAAGTTAACTATATTCGTTTAAAACATTACTAGGTTATTATAGGGCTAGGAAATCTGCAAAGAATCCGAATATAAATAATCTGTTCAAAGTAGCATTTTAAATATTTAATTTTTTTAGTAAATAATGGATATATTCAACATTTGTGCATGAAGTTACCTTAAAAACAATTTAAATTTATTTTAAAAGTTACATTAATATTCTAAAAGCAATAAAAAACATTGCTCTTAATAAAGGGTAAAATCTGTGTTAAATTAGCCTTTCTACTGTCCAGGCAAAGAAATTTACATTTTACTAAGTTTTATCTTGTCAATCCAGCCTTTATTATTAATGTGTCCTATGATAGAGTAAATCTTGAGGTAGTTACCAGATAACAGTTTTAGATGGTTATACCAACATAAATCTAAAATATTGTTTCACATAGTATAAACACTGAGATGTATGTCCTATTTCTTTTCATACCAAAGGCATTTTCCTCTTTATCCACTTGACATAAGAAGTGCTCAAAAACAGGAGAGAACTAATGACCTGATTTTGAAGGATATTATCACTGCAATTTTTCTTATTAAAAGGTAACATGAAGCATCTCTTGCTGAATTTCCTAATATTTAATAAAGTCAGCATCGTAATAAATATAAACCACAATGAAAACTTCCAAGCAAAATAATTTTTCCCAAAAATGCACTAACTGAGTAATCTCAATATTATAACTCCGAATCAGTACTATCCTGAGAAAGGATCAGAATATAGTTCTTAACCAACGTGAATTTAGCATTTTTTTTCTGGGTATTGAATTTACACCTTAAATGTGGATCATACCTCTGACCTGAGCTAAGACAAGCATAAAAATAGCATCATGTCAATGAAAACATAAACATTGTGCATATTTTTTGAAACTGAGTAGCTACTCATACTTCCACAGCTACAACCAGTTATCCATTATGTAAAACTTTAAAATGTATCATTGATATAGTATGTTACCTGAGTCTGAAAAATATGAGCAAATAAATGGTATCCTCATTTGTGTTAAGACACTGGATAACAACTGTGTACTTAGAGACAAATGAAACTTTTTTTTCCATTCTTTGATTTCAGTACTGAAGCTGTTAACTACCTCGTTTCGTTTGCTGCTGAAATACTTTCAGATCATGTACAGATCTCATAAGCATTCACAAAGTTAGTTCAGAACATCCTTCTACAATCTATCTTCTAATACTTTCATTTTATAAATTAAGATCAAATTGAATTGCTTTTTATATAATACTATAAGCTATTTACTATATGCCACTCAGTCAGTCAAACATTCATGCTGAGGAAAGCAAACTGAATTAGAATTATTCAAATTGCTGACCTATAAACAGTATCAACTTAACATTATCAAATTTATTTAAGCTTCAATTCAATTACATATATGGCTGAAAATTCAATTATTGTAAGATTCAAGAGTCACTGTTTGATGAGAATGAGAATATTTCAGAGTCTCAAAGATATTCTTTACTAGTTTTCAAGAATATCTGGTATCCCAAAAATGTGGAACCAATAAGATATTCATTTGGCTTCATATATTATGCTTTACTACTTTCGAAACATTATGTTTTAAAAACAAAATAAATATAACTATTTATTAACTCTAGAACGATTTCCAAAGGAATTTTCTTTCCTCTAATCCTAACATATCACTAGTGGTAGATATGGCTAGATATGTGAATTGAATGAATTTAGACTTAAAATACAAACAAAATATTTTATTTACAAAGTAAGTTCTAAAGAAATACTGACATCCTCACAACGTTCAACAATGCAGAAACATTACCTACCTAAATAATGTAATACAGGGGGGGGGTAATATGTGTGTGTGTGTGTGTGTGTGCGTGCACGTGTGCTAAATGATAAAGAACCTCAATATATAAAATCAATCAATGGCATATTTGTAACTAGAAGTTTTACCCATGTAAGTCTCCATTAAAAATATTCAAAAATACTCCAGAAAATTATTTAAATGCAATTATTTAAGTTTTCAATACTGTGATAAAATTTCATTCACTCACAAATGTTAACACTCATAATGTAAATTTTGAACATCATTGTATTTAAAAAGCATTGTATTTAAAAAACATCATGTATTTAAAATTACATGAAATTCTTTACTGCTTCTTTATATCTAAACTTTAACTTAGAATTAAGAACTTAGAATTAAGGTTGTATATCACAATCCAATTATTTTTCTTTCATTATATTTATACAGATAGATTCTTAAGAAGTAAATAAAAATCATTCTTATGTTCTTCAAAATGTTGTGATTAAGCTAAAGTTTCTAAGAATTAAGAAGGCCAAAATGTCTTAATATTATTCTTCTCCTAACTTAAGAAGCTTTACTTTATAACATTCTTCTACTTACTAGGGAATATATTTTGGAAGTCAAAGCAAATAATAAACAGAAACTTATATTTTTTAAACTTTTGTTAAAGAAAATCATCATTTTTTGGTCTTACCCAGATATCAGCCTTAGTGGTGATGGGTTTCCCACCATAAAGGTTGATCATTTCAGGGGCTCTATATGACAGAGTTGTATACCTGGCAGTAAAATGAAACGGAGTGAAGATACAGATGTGTGTATACACACACTCACACTCCCCCCCCACACACACACATCTCTCTCTATAAACATATATAAAATGATATCACATTGTTTTTACATAAAATATTACAAAATACTTCTAGATTCAATTTAGAGAAGTAATACTATTTTTTGGAGCTCATTGAAAGTTCAACAAGAAATTAAACAATACAAAGCATCTCTATACATTTACTTAGCAAGTACAACAGATTTCAAGTGATAGAAATCATGGCATAATTTAATATATATCTTCAGTATTTATATGTTTTCTTACATAAAGTATCTTAAAGCTCAGCATTCTACGAGGCTACTTTTTTCAAAAAAGTAGAGTATGAGAAAGCACAGTATGAGAAAGTATTCTGAATTATACTACTGTAGAAAAATGACCTCAGAAATCAGAATATTAATTGTATGATAGCAGAACTTTTCTTTGCATCAATAGTACAGCATAAGAAGTATCTACTACAATACAGCAGCACTTAAATAAATATCTATTAACTTAAGTTAGACTATTAACTCTTCAATTGAGCCTCAAAATGCAAGAATACCTCTTCAGCTTGCATTTATCAGTAATATAAAATTCCACTAAACTATACTTAACTATACTTCAGATTCAACAGTAGAAATTTAAACCTCTAGTAAATCAGATGTTTGAGCAGAATCCTATGGCAATGATTGTATATCACAATCTTATAATTTTCTTAGATTATATTTATATAGATATATTCCCTAAGAAGCAAATTCAAAATCATTTTTATGTTTTACAAGATGTTTGTGATTACTAAGGAGTTTGTTTCCATGAAACCTAACATAATCATCATAGGCTATTTTCCAAGTAGATACATGGGCTAGAAATTCATGATGCTATTACAAATGGGTCAGAGAAACAACAGTTCTATCTAGACTATACTGAAATACATACTGCAGTTCAAGCGACAGCTCCCAAGCCAGTCTTTTACAACTGTCAACTTAAGAAAGGCGATTTTTTGGAAATTTTTTCCTGTTCAGAAAATTTCTGCACTCTCTATCATCTTTTAAGGCAATTTAGATACTCATAAATGCTTCTATTTTCTCAAACTAAATAACAAAAAATTAAGGTAGTGGTCTTTGCAGATATGTAGCCATGGAAAGCACAAGATTAAGAGAATATAAGGCAGATAGGGTTTACAATTTACAAATGACTTTTCCCAGATACCATTACAAAGTAACACATTTTCCACAAACAGAAGTCAGCTTTCTTAATACTGAAGATAAGGCAAAAGCTAAGTGTTTTCTAATAATTTTTCGTAACAAACACAAATCCCAAATATCAGCAAAAGCAAAGATATTTAGCTGAGTTCAACAATCATTTATAATTTTCATTAATAACTGCACTAATTAATATAGTTTATTTAAGAGATTTCTTGGTAAAATTGCTCACAATGTATATTAAAATTGCATCCATGGTAAAATGTTTCTCCTACTGAACTAGACTAGATATAAATTAATCAATGGCTATAGCACAGAAATAATTTGAAAAAAATATAACAAGAGTATCTAAATTTTTTACTTAGCAGAACTGGACATAAATTCAAGTTAACAAAAGTTCCCAAGAGATCAAGCGTAATAATAACAAACACTTACTTTTTAATTTCTTCTTCTACTACATTAACTCCATCTTTTTGAGGATTAAGAAATTTATTAGTGGCACTGCCAAAGTCACAAAGTACATAATTTCCACCATCATTCAACAAAATGTTTTCTACCTTAAGAAAAGAAAAGCAGTAATTAGCAATATTTGCAAAGTAAAAAATATCTTTTTTCATTTCTTCACAAGTATGTATTTACATAAACAGTGGGGGTGGAAGAAGAAGGGGGAGAGCGAGATTCTGAGAGACAAATGAATTCAGACCAAAAATAAATTTTATTATGTCTACTGTTTCTCTTGCTAAGAACAGAAAAGCCCATTTCCCATTCCAGAAAATTTCTGTATAGATCAGGAAACCCTAAATATTCTCCTAAAATGCTTCTATGAGAAAGAACAGGTGTTCTTTCTTAGAACAGAGTCCATAATAGACTTCCATTTTTCTCCACTTCTGACATTTCTGTCTACAGACATGTTAAAATGAAAATTATGAAATTCTATTCCTGATTCATCTCTAATACTATTTTTATCTAAAATATTACACTAAAAAAGCACAGATTTTACTTTATGCCTTAACTTGGAGACAGGAGTGGTAAACTTAAATAAAGTATCTGCTAAATTATAGACCACATAGCTCTACTATTACTAGCATGTGTGCCCTTAATTAATCATTTGTTTGATTACTCGTGTTTTAGTTTCCTTACTTATAAAATGGTGAAAATGATAGCATAAGATTATTATAAAAATTAAATTAACTGAAATATGTAAACTGTGTAGAACAGTGACTGGAATAAGGTAAACAATAAATGATACTATTATCATTATATCTGTTTTCATAATATTTTTATGATAATCTTGGATGAATAATTCAATTTCTCTCCAATCTAACAAAATATATTAGTTTCTTATCATTTTTTCTTCTTTCATCTTAGTCTACTTTCAAAAAGATTTGCATACTTGCTGCCATCTACTTACAACAAACCAGTTTGCATAAATTTAAATGTGCCAAAAGAAATAAGTCTATGAAATATGGTCTACATGAAACTATGCTGTTCAATGTCTTTTCCAGTTTTAAGTCAAGGATATAGCTGAAAACATCACCTTTAGTAGAGTAATAACAACATACTAAAACATACCAACTTACTATTGTAAACAAAAATGTTGCAAATTTAAAAAAACTAACAAGAAATGTATCGTCTATCCAAATTAAAGAAGACTTCTGCAGTAATGCATTTTAATATTGCCTTCACTTGTATTCTTTATCATAGGTTTCCTAAAATGATGTTTTCACAGTTAACAAACTATATCCTAAGTAACACCTTCTATTTTTTTATATCTTAAGGGTATTTCATAATCACCTTTCATAAAGTTTGCACAGTCAGTCAGAAGTGGGATTCATTCACCCGTTAAATACTTACTGAGCGCCTACTATGTACCAAGCACTGTTCCATATGCTTGGAAAACCACTGCAAAATGAAAAATTCCTGCTCTACATAAGCAAATTATATGCTATCTTAGAAGATGACAAGTGCTTAAAAGGGGGGGGAGTTTAGAAAGCAGGAATGTTATGCTGCATAATAAATAAATGACTTAAGATAGGACCCATGGAAAAGAAGTTAAATCTAAGCTGACTTGAAGTGGGGTATCTAGGCTTGCAGCACTTTAGGAAGAGCAACTTCTGTAAGCCCAAAGTTCAGGAATATTAAAGAAGACATCTATGGATCTAAATGATGTGTATACTATGTATGTATCTCCAGTAATATACCACCAGGCATATTCAACCCTCCTTGGGGACTTCTTCCAATTTCATAAGTGGGTACTCATTTAACAGGACAGAGCCCACAAAAAAGGGGAAGGTAAGTGACCTTAAAGATAATCACCACCAAATTACAGAAAACTACAGAAATCATGAATGAGCAAAATTTATGATCATGCCCAATATCCCTCAATATATCACAATGAATTACAGGAAACAAAATGAGTACTGAACTGGGAGAGAACAGTATGGAGGGACAATCTATCTCAGTGATACTCACATTTTTTTGTTCAAATAAAGCCTTTTAAAGAAGCCTACTATGTAAAACAGAAGTGGAGTAGGGGGCACAAAATCCACCTTGACAGTCCTCCTAGAAACCCTCAAGGTCATGGAAAGCACAATTTCAGTTCTACAATCAGTCTTGAGAAGGCCTTAGAAAAAACAACCAGGAATAGAGACACTAACTCAGTGGTACAATAAACTGGTTTAGATAAAGACAGTCCAAGCACATTAAATTTCAAAATTTTAAATATATTAATTCATAAGTAGTCCAAAGTTCATACCTTTAGATCTCGGTGAATTATTGGAGTCTTACACTGATGCAACCTTGCAACAGCTTCACAGGTGTCACAGAATATCTGTAACACTTCTGTTTCTGTAAAACCGGTCTGTAGCTTTTTATTCATCTGATTCACTACCTGCCCAGCTAAACAAAAAAGTTATTTTTAGGACATATTTTTAATAAGTAGATGCTTTCACAGAGAAATTTTGTTTTTGTTTTTTTTTTGAAACTAGGTCTCCCTATTTTTGCCTGTGGAACCACAGGCTCACGTTGCCCGGGGTACGACACCTCAGCATCTCAGGTAGCTAGGATTACAGGTGTGTGCCACTATGCCCAGCTATATTTTTTTGGAACTAGGTCTCGCTACATGCCCCCAGCGGGACTCGAACCGCAAACCCTGGCCCCAGCCGCAGCTTTCTAGGTTGCCGCTTACAGGCATGAGCCACCATGCCCGGCCTTCACAGAGAAATTTTGTGATGTTTATGGCTTCAGGTGTAGAAGTGACTTTTCTTAATGTTCACATAAGGATGTTTATTGTACATTACGTTGATTCAATGACACTTTTTCACATTTATATCTCAAAGATGACTATGTCTTAAGACAAATGATAACTTGCTAATGTGACTGACCATTTTTTAGCATTTTAACACCTCTGAAATTAGAATGCACTTTATAACTAATGGCATCACAGATATGAAGAAACAGTAATTCAACAATGGTAAACAATATGAATAAAAATAAAGCCTCTATTACAATGGAATTTATAGCCTAGAGATAAAAATTTAAAAATCACACATACATGTAATTATGTACAATAAGGATAACATGAGAGAAACCCAAATTTGAACTGGTGGAGAGGATGGGGAAAAGAGAACTTCAGATAAGGCCTGTCTAATGAAGTGATACTTATGTTGAGACTGGAAAATAATTAGAAATTAACAAGGCAAGATCATTCTAGTAAAAGTGAGTAGTACATACAAAACAAACTAGTGTATCCCTAGTGTATAGTAGGGATACTAAGCAAATAGCTTAGTGACTAGAAAACTCTTAAAGTCATATTTTAGATTTTATCTTGAGAATGAAAGAGACTCTCATCTGATTTTTTTAAGCTATTTCTTTGAGAGCTTAGGGACTCACAAGAGCAGAAACAGAGAGATTAAAAGGTTAATGCTCTAGTTCATTTAAGAGGTAAACAGGCAGAATAACATTAAAATCAAAGAAACGCATATATATACCATTACACCCTAGTAGCACAATATACTACTTTCTATGTATTATTTTATGGATCTATTTCAATATACTGCAATATTTTACATATATAGATAAACAATGTGATTTATTCAGAAAGCAGTCTAGTAAAAATTAAGCTTAGGAGTTTGAAAGACAAACATATTTACATGAAACTCTCTTTTTATAAGGTCAGAGAAAAGAATTGGTTGCTACTTCTTACTAAAGAAGGTACAGATTCACCTGTTCACTTTATTATTACTGTCTAAACAGCATCCTCACATATTCTCACATTTTTTAAAATAACTAACTGCTTTTTCTTAGACTTTTAAGGCAAAAAGAACAATAAGTTTTAATCTATCAATCCCCAACTCTCAAAAAGTCTAGGTCTATTCAGTTGTAATTTGTTCAGCAAATTCCTCCATCAACTTGTTTTAGTCAAAAATAAAACAGGATGAAAAATGTTTTCTGGGTATTTTCATTCACAGTCTTGAACTGTGAGTTCAAGCTAAAGAAATCATAACCTTAAACTCATTTCACTTCTTCCAAATTTTCAAAGTTGGAATGAGTAGAATAAAATTTAAACAAATATTAATCTTTTCTTTTCCTTTTCTTATGCTTTGAGCTAGAAATCATGAGTCACAAAATCCAAATTACCAGAAAATACTATATTAAAGTTGCTTTTCAAAGAGTAACAATGAAATTTCAAAATCGAAGTCTTTTGGAAATTACAGTAAGATTACTTTGATGAAAAATAAGTTTTGAGATCAAACGTTAAAGATCTTTAAGTCAAACTTTAAAGATCTTTAATAACAAAATGCAGATAGCTCTTAAACCTTTCCATATTTTTCATACTGGTATTACTACCTAGACAAAAGTTCTTATACTCTGCCCAATTTCATCACTATAATAGTCAACATTTTTCTAACCTCTTAGTCATCCAATAACCTTCATGCTTTTTTAATAATATTATTAAATTTTATCTGCAGTAATTTCACCACTGACCCCAAATCTTGAACTTCACCCATGCCCTTTACCATGTAACTACAGTTCCTCTAGAAAACTGGTTCAAAGAATAAATTATTCTTTGATTTGTGCTGAGCCACATGAACTTATTTGATCAGCAGTTTAAGGCAAAATTAGTAGTATACTACCCCAAATCCAGGCCCTAAGAGATTTCACATATTCCACTTGCCTCCTTCGATTTCACCTAATAGCTAGAAGGAAAACATCCCTTGTTAGTGCAACAAAGAGAACAAAGCACCTGTGAAACAACCACTTCAACTAATAACAGCAAGAGAACACTGGGAAAGAAAGGCATCTTCTCCTTATACAACACATGACATAAAAATGAGGGAAACACCATTTTTTCATATTGGGAAAGAAAGGCATCTTCTCCTTATACAACACATGACATAAAAATGAGGGAAACACCATTTTTTCATATTGTAAGTGGAAATAAGTTACAAATGCATCACAATATTATAACATTGATTCATTTCATTTTCTTCCATCCTTTGTAAATAAGACTGTATTTTGTCCATTACTACAACCATTTCCTTCTCTCCCTCTTCCAAGCTTCAAGAAACCATAAGAGTTCCTGATATCACAATTAATTGTCTTAAGACAACTTAAATATAAACAAGGGATCTCCAAAAACCAAATTTCCAGTCATAATGCAATTTGAAAAAAAGGAAGTTATAAGAAAACGAATTACTGCCAGACATACTAAGTGAAAAAAATTTTGATAACTTCTTAAAAATATCTTAGAACATGAATACTGACACTATGCTGCTCTTGGCTGAATTATCAAGAATTGCACAGGAAGCATGAAATGTAACTTCACTTTATTTGCAAAGTTGCTGTTTTAAACTAAATAGTTTTTTTCTTTAGGTCTCCATTTTCAAGTATATGTTATCACTGCAGCAACTATTACTCGGGTTTAAGTATTTTTAAACAGGATTTTTAATTAACAGATAATTAAAGATAAGGTTGCAATTAAGTGTCTAAAATAAGATGATAGCTTCTGATAGAGAAAACAAAGTACCGATTTTAAGAACAATTTTAGTATAATGCAAAGACAGAAATATACTTACCTCTACAATATTCCATTAATATAAGTACTTCCCATACATTATCACTAATTGAATTAACAGCACAATCCAAGTAACTCACAATATTTTTGTGACCAGAAAGCTCTTTCTGTAAGAAAAAAAAAATTCAACTGGAAAATACACATTTTAAAACTCTATTATTATTAATCATCTCTAATTCATGCAAAGAATCTCAAAAAAGTAAAAATCAGGCTTGAGAATAAAATCTAACATTTTTCAAATAGGTTTCTACAATTTAAGTGGAAAGTTTATTTTATGCAACTGTCATTTTTCAAACAAGTAAATATTCAATGAACACTTGCTTTTAAATTGAATCAGGACAAAAGAGGTTGTGTTTACACAAGAGTCTCCAAACTTGAATTTGAAAGTCTTTTGGGAACCCACTTCTATGTTTATCGTAGCACTATTTGTAACAGTTAAGCTATGGAAAGAACCTAATGCCCCAAAACAGATGAATAGATCAAGATTATATGGCATATACAGTATACACACAGTGGAATACTACTCAGGCACCAAAAAAAATTAACTCATGTTGTTTACAGCAACATGATCTGAGCTAAAAGGAATTATGCTAAGCGAAGTAAATCACAAGGGAAAAATAATATATATATATATACACATATGTTTGTTTTCTGTACATGCGAAATATAGAAAAACTGAACAAAGGGTCAGGAAAAAGACAAAACTTGCAAACTGACCACAAATTTGCAGTATGGGGGGGTGGAGGGGAGCAGAAGAGACTCTGTTAATGATGGCTCATGGGTGCCAAGGTGGTGGAAGAATTATGGGATGACACCTGAGAAGAAAAATCAAATACTGTCCAAAAATTAACAATAATGTAAGAAAATATACAAATTCAATTAAAAATAAGACCAGGCACGGAGATGCATGCCTGTAATCCGTTACCTGGGAGGCTGAGGTTAGGGATCACTTAAGTTCGTGTGTTCAAGACAACCCTGGGCAACATAGTGAGACCTAATGTCTCTCAAAATTTTTTTAAATAATAATAAAATAAATAAATGGACAGATTAAATAAATGGACAGATATATAAGTAAATGAATTAATTAATGATAGTCCTTTTTGGACACAAGAATGAAATATTAGAACTTATATTTACTTTCCTACCAAAAAAAAAAAACAAATGCTCCAAAACATATGAACTAACAATAATACTATCATTTGTTTTTCCTGCAACATATTTCATTAATCTATATGTAAAGTGAATTTATGATATTTTAGGTGACTAAAAAGAATTCCTGCAGGAAACTAAAAAATAAAGATAATACTAACAAGAAAATGACAAATCAGACACTGTGCTCCTTGTACACAGTCATCAGTGTACAATGACATTAAAAATAATGATCTAATTAGGCCTGCAGAATTATAAAACAATTATCAAGAAAACTGCTTAAAATACTTTACTAGTGGTGAACTTAATGTAGTATGAACACGTGTTGATTTTCAAAGATGCACATCTGAAACTTAATATTACAAAGCAATGTGACTTCAATAAAAAAGAGGAAACTTTAATTTTTGAAAATGAACACATAACAACCATATCAATAAGCCATGTTTTCGCTATGAACTATAATTTGAGACCTAGACTAATAACAGCTAAACAGGTTAATAATTTATAACATTCATAACAGGAGATGGGTCACAAGAATCTCATAACAGGAGATGGGTCTAAAAAGAAGGCAGACACTGTTCTAAAGCTAGTGACCCCCTAAATTTTCTTGTTCTAAAACAAAGGATTTGAGAGTTGCACAACCAAATTACAAGCATTTGATGAGAATGAACAGTAAGATAACAGAAGAAAAAGGAAGAATGGGAAAAAGAAAAAGAGGAGAGAAAAGGGGCAAAGGGACAAATGAAAATGAGAAATCAACCAGAGCACTGAGAATAAGCAGTCAGAAAAGGAAAAATTTTTATTTTGTATTTTAATTGCTTTGTCTAGATAACTAAAGGCTGAAATTTTCTGTCTACTAAGATATTTTCACTTTTCCAATTAATGAAAAAGAACTTTTCCTTTGCAGAGACTAACCAAAAAAAATCAACTTTCTAGCAAGATTTTAAGGATAATATCAGGAAAGTCCAGTAAGATGGCAGCAGAACAAAGCTCTAAGTTTGCCTGCTCCACATACTCACAACCAGTTTGCAGTAGAACAAAGCCAAAAATCCCTGAATGGAAAACAGAGAGCCATTACACATAACAGGAGCAACAGTCAAGAGGAAAGGGAAAGGGGAAGGAAAAACGAGGGAAGGGCAGGTAATGTGCAGAATCCTTTACATTTTCTGACTCAGAGGTACATACCACGCCATGTATACCTGAAACCTGTAAGTGCATTGGAAAGGGGTCATTTTGACTGCGCACTCAGGACAGAGGGTGAGGGAAGGAGCAGGATTACCTGAGCCTGAGATTCTCAGCACAGAATAGCTGGAGCCTGGATAAGGCAGGTCAGATCACCTGTGCTTCCTCAAAGGCAAGGCTGCTACTCTGAAAGATGAGGTTGGAATAACCAAAATACCTGTCACAGCCCACCACAGGGCTAAAACCAGCAAACAACAAATGAACACTTGCATAAACCAGTGTTTAAGCACCTCTAAACAACAAGAGCAAACACCCTCGGATAAAACTCTGTGCTGGACCAGGAAAGAGAACACCACCAGGCATGTGACCCCATATCAGCTACAAACTGTCCCCAGTGAGGCATCCAATGCTCAAAAATAGCATGTGGAAACTGACACAAGACTATAAGACAAACTAAGACCAAGGAGCTAGTCTATAAGGGCTAACTGTGAACCCCCACCCCCAACTCAAGTACCCAGGCACAGCAGGAAGGAGTCCCCGGTGCTCACTGGACATGATCCTTTGGTGCCCTACTTTCCCAGTCTTCTTTTCTATCTGCTACCCCTCAGAAATACCAGGTCTCCAATCACTTTAGCCAGTGCAAAGACAACAGTCTAAAAGTCTCCACTACCACAACCCACAAAACTAAAAATGAGAGAACATACCACAAATGCTAGAGCAAAAAACCCTGAAAGGCGTTCGTCTCAGGAGAATTTCAGAGCAAGATAAAAAGGAGTTTAAGTTAACAGGTCTAACAATGCTTATGAAATTAAAAAGAAAAAAAAATGAAGGCTATAAAACAGAAACACAGCAAAATAAATATGAAACAGCCACAATTAGAAGTAATGGAGCTAAGAAATACTATAATCTAATTAAAAATACAATTGTGCTTCAAAAGCAAATAGAAGCAAAAGAGGGAACTAATAACAAGCTCAAAAACATAATGTCAGAGAACACACAAAACAACCAAGAGAAAAAAGAATTTAAAAAAAAATGAAATGTAAGATGCCTTTGGGATAACCGAAAGAGAAATAATATCCATTTCATAGTGTCCCCAAAGGAAAAGTGAAAAGGCATAGAAATTTTATTTAAAGAAAACCATTGCAATCTGGAAAATTAGTCAGATACCTCATCCAAGAGGTAAAACAGTTCCAAACAAAATATTACCAGAAAGATATACACCAAGACATATTAAAATAAAGCTATTAAAAGCCAATAACAAGAACAGAATACCAAGAACCATCAAGAGAAAAAAGGATACTCTATAAGGGGATTCCATTAAGATCATAAGTGGAATTTTCAGTAAAAACATTACAAGTACAAAGGGACTATATGAAAATATTTAATGCAATTAAACTGTTCTAGTACAGAATCCTTTATCCTTATATATTAACATTCAAAACAGAGGAAGAGTAAGGGACTTCACTGAAAGCAAAAACTAAAAGAATTTATCAACACCAAGTCACACACATGAGAAGTCTTAAAGGGATGTGTGGAAAATGGGTTAAATTTCCCACCACTAGCTTCTACTTCCACCAGCCTGGTCTTGCTTTCCTCCTAGGTTTCATTATCCACACGCAGTAAATTGTTATTACAAAAAGCATCAGAGAGATCATGAGCTTGGGGCACATGCACCTATAAATTCAGACACCTGGGCTGAGAGGTATGTGCACCTGTAATTATGGACACCCAGGCTGAGAAGCCAGAGAGCACAGGGTGTTCCTACCTGTAAGTATGGATACCCAAGGCAGGAGGTCTGTATCAGATGGAGACAGAAGACAGGGAGCAAGGAGATCATGCGGGCTAGGAGGCTTGGTTGCTGCCTGCCTCCCAGCCTCCCTACCTGCCTGCTTGCCTCCCTCCCTGCTTGCTGGTCTGCCTGTATCTGTATCTGGTCCCCTGATTTAGCACTAAATCTCTGTCAAATCTATCCAGGGCTCCGAGATTCTTTATCTGTTTGCCGAAATCAACCATGAATGTGCTCACTACCCTGCACATGGGTTTGCCCTACAAATGGTTATTACAAAGGAATATAACAATGAATACAGAGGCAACAGACACCTAAATCACTTAACATGGAAGAGGAGCATTACAGTGTGGCTCAGCAGAATGAGTCAGAGACTAATGAGTCACACAAGGAGGCTTCATACTACCCTCATGAGAAACCTTAAGTGAAAAAAATCACAAAAGTATCATAAGACAATGAAAACGGAAAACAAAACAATAAGACCTGAAAAAATAAAAGACAAAAAAAAAAGACAATAAGCACTTAAGCCTCAATAATCACAGTCAACCTTATAAAGGGAGTACATTCATCAATCAAAAAAACATTTGAGTGTCTAAATGTATTTCAAAGCAAAGTTCAACTTTCTGCTGCCGTCAAGACACCCAGCTTACCAACAAAGACAAGCATACACAAGACTAGAACTGGAAGACAGCTACACAAGTAAATGGAAAACAAACAAACAAACAAAAAACAAAACAAAAATTCAGAACAGCTATACTACAATTAGATATTATAGATTTCTAATTAAAATAAATAATAAAAGGTAAAAGATGGTATTACATAATCATTGAGGTTTAACACAACAATAACTCAAATATGCATGCACCAAATGGTGACCAGCAAGCCACATAACACCAGAACTACAAAGAGATATTGACAGTAACATAACACTACAAGATTTTGAAAACCCACTTAAATGGACAACACAACAGCATATAGAACAAATAAGTAAACAACAGCTTTATATGAGGAGCTGACAAAGTTAGTCTATCAGATCTCTACAGAATATGCCACCCAAAAAACCACAACATAAACACATTTTTTTCAATACATATATGGAACATTTAAGAAAAGACCAATTATCAACAAAACAGCAAAAATTAAATTTATATCAGTATGCTATGATTATAATATGCCATAAAGTTAGAAATAAATTTTAAGGAAAATGGAGAATATATGAATACTAAACATCATGCTGCATGTAAAGCTATAAGGTACAAGAAGATATTAAAAGAAAAATAAAAACCTTGAGACAATAGAAACTGATGATAAAAGCTACCAGAATCTATTGTAAACAATGAAAGAAGTCTTCAGAGGGAAGATAGCTGCAACTCATTCCCACAGTAAGAAAAAAAAATTGCAAATAAACAACTTAATAATACACATAAAGCAATTTGAAAAAGAGGAACAAACAAGACCTAAGTTAGCAGTAGGAAGATTACAATAAAATTAAGAGTAGAAATAAATAAAGCAGAGAACAGAAAGATTGTACCAAAAAAAAGAAAGGAAACTAAAAGTTGGTTCAACAAAAGATAAACAGACAAATATCTATATTAGCTAACAAAGAACACAGAAAACAGCAAGCAGAATCACAAGTAGAAAGGGAGAAATGACCATAAAGTAGAATTGCAAAGGATAAGAGATTACTATGAACAACTATATGCAAAAGCAACCCTAAGAATTGGAAAAAAATGTATCACATTGCCTGATTTCAAACTTTACCATAAAGCAACAGTACTAAAACAATATGGTACTGACACAAAAATAAAATACACAGATCAACAGAAGAAAACTGAAAGCCAGGCATAAATCCACATATGTCAGTACATAATCTATGATAAAGCAGCTATGATCATACAACAAAGGCAGCTTCTTCAAAATAAATAGTGCTGGGAAAACTGGAAAGCCATATATAAAAAATGAAGTTGAATCACTCAGTAATCCCATACAGAAAATAAACTCCAAATGGATTAAAGATTTAAATATAAATCCTGCAACAAATGTCCACTAACAGATATCCACTGGTGACTGGATGGAGAAGATGTGGCATACCCACACTATGGGATACTATTCAGTGTTAAGGGAAGATGAAATGCAGTCATTTTCAACAAAATGGAGGGACTGCTAGAGATTATGTGCAGTGAAGTAAGTCAGGATGATAAAAACATGGACATTTACACAGTAGAGAAGTCATTAACATAAAATACTTTTAAAAACCAGTGGACATCAGGAGTGGATGAACACAAGGAAATACAGTGATGGTTCACAGGTAATATAGTAGCGGGAGAACTATGGGGACTACACCAATGTAAGAAAAAAGTTAATTAAAAAAAGAAAAACAGAAGCAGTTTTTCATCAATAAGCACAGCAAGGGCTCAGAGGATAATAGGGAGAGGGTAGGGAAAGAGACGAGAGAAAATCTAAGGGACAATGAATGGTGTTTGGGGGAAAAGCTAAAATGAAAATCAAAACTAACTGTTGTTTGTAAATACAAACACATACAGTGAGTGTATTAAATGTGCATGAGAATGGAAAACACCAAATTCTAAACGGGATTTTTTTCGGGGGGGGGAGAGAACCATACAGGGATGCACTTGGTAAAAAAAACACAGAAGGTTTCAAGTGTATCGGGAAAGTTCTAATTTTTTAAGTTGGATAATGGGTAAACTAAATTCTCTAAAATTTCCTACTCAAAATGTACTGTAACAAAAATGTATTGTAACAAAGGAAAAAGAAACCAGCATAACTTTTCCATCAAAACTAAAGTAAGAAAGGAAGAGGAAAAGAAAGAATTTACTTTATTTAACCCACCACACAGCTATAAGCAATGCACTACAAATTCTGAGATAACCTTCCAAGTTAATTTAATGATCTTCAAAGGTTCCTAGATGTTAGTAAATCAGTAAGTGGCAGGCTTAAGAGCTGGTTAGTGTTATTGTGCAAAACCAAAAGAAAACAAACTTTAAAAATGGAATTAATCTTTCACTTACCATAATTGTAATTTCCCTTTTACAAATATTGAGGTCTGACATGTTATTGACAAACATCCGCTTTAATGCATGGCGTACTCCACCATGAGTCCGTACCAGGAAAACTGTGGAAAATCCACCTAGAAAAACAAGTACAAATTAATTCAAAGGAATCAGAACCTACCGCCAAAATCATGCACTGTGACTGAAGAGCTTAATCTCCAATGGAAATAAACTGCAACCAAGCCAAAAACAAGAATAGTAATCAACTAATCTATTGGATTAAAAGCCAAAACACTGGTTCCTAATGCCAATTATGAAGTAGTATACACAGACCAACAAACTTCTTAAATGAACATGCTTTTCATTTAAAGGTTAAAATTCCTGAATCTTATTTTCCATGAAAATATTTTCTACGTAGTATGTGCAAAATGTCCCTATTTTATTATAATTTTGCATATACTACTAACTGCCCACCCATAAATCTCTCCCTTCTGTGACAACAAAACACTAATGTTATTTCATACAGAATGCCCATGGATCAGATGTATGGTTCCCTCCTTCCTTCCAGGGAATGAACCAAGTTTGACAACAAAGAGAATTCCATTTCCACTCCACAGTAGCTGATTTTAGATTGAGTATATACCCAATTTGGCCAATGGAATATAAGGGAGAGACTGTTAAAGTTGCAGGGAAAGATTTTCCACCAAGAAAAAAGAGACTTGTGGAGAAGGCCCTGCTCTTCTTTCTGGCTTTTGGATTGTGTTGTATATATTAGACATATGGCAACCATATGTGGAGATAATGGACAAAATAGAAAGAAAATGACCCAAAATACTAACACTGTGGGGTTACTGAAATAGACAACTCTGGAAACATCTCATTCCAGAACTCTTATGTGAGTTGAAAGATGATAAATGACCTTGTATTTACATCAGTTATTTGGACACTCTCTTATCTCAACCTGAAATAACTACATATCTGAAATACATAGCTATTTCATAGGTATTCTAAAGAACAATTCCGCCACATCTAAGCAAAGATTTCTAGCTGAAGTTTTTAAAGCTCATGCTGGTATAAGTTATTTTGCAACTTAAATATAGTTGAAACAAAAAAATGACACATCACTTTTATCATTTGACAGTTCTTATAAAGCAGCATCCTAAACAATAGTAAGGCACCTGCACCTCTGGTTCACTGTAAACAGCAAAAGGAAAAGTAAACTATTAGTGATAAATAAAGGAAAAGAGCTCCTAGGAAACACCACAATCTTTACAGATTCATTACAGGGTCTCCACATCCTTCAATACAATGACAAGAAACTGCAAAACTCCCTGCTTTTTTATAGTAAAGGAAATGAAATCAACCACCTGACAAAAGCATCACCAGGAATGAAAAAGACAATGTTTGGGAAAGTTCACTTTCAGTAAAAGCTCTAACAATGCAGCACATTTCTTTAAAACAAAGTTCACTTAGCAGTCATTTCACATGTAAATATTAACAATTCAGTAGTGCTAATAAAGTGGCATTAAACACCTCAAATTTTATTTCATCAAAAAGTTAATTAAGGAAAAGGCTGAAAGTCAGAATACGTTTAGATATATAGCAATCATGAGTATAGGTCAAACTAAATTTTATATATTTTTTTTGAGACTTGCAGGTAGAAACACCCCCCCACCCCACCCCACCCCCAACAATGCTTCCCAAACATAACTATGCATCAGATTTACCTGATAAACTGGTATGGGGGGGGGGGTGGTCTGTGAGTGTCTATCTTGAGTAGCTTCCAGATTCTGAGAAATATGAATCAAGTTCCAGTGAAGTCCTGCAGATGATGCTAAAAATCTACCCATTCCCACTAACCAGAGTAAAAGCTCCTGAAGATATCAGGGATTAACCCTACATAGTCACCCTTAATCAAACAAAGCAAATACATTCCCTGTGAGTTATAGAAAATTAATTTTTCATAAAACTCTAGTTTCTAAAAGTTACAGACTACTAATTCCACCAATGTTAATTAGACAAAGAATTGGCAAAATGTTATGTATTTTAAAGAGATTGTATTTTTCTCAATACAAATTATACCTAAACATGGTAAATTATGGTCATCAACAACCCGTTTTGAGAATGAGATGGAAATGTTTCTATTTCTCTCAATACTATATTTTTCCAGGATTTGCCTATTAAATACTAGGTAATATTACTTTCTAGAAGAATGCCTTTAGAGGTAACTAGTTTAGACAATATAGCAAAATAAAAGAAGAATATCATCTGCTTGCTACCAATCCCTATCTATCAAATTCTCCAACACATTTTTCCTCACTGAAGTCTTCCATGACCAAGCCTCAGCACTGTTTCAAGGGATTTGCAGGTAGAGAATTCTGACTATACTATTTTGCACTTCAACTCTCTACTAATTTCATTAATAAACCAAAAGATTACTAGCAGTAAAAATAAATCCCATTTACTACATATTCCTGGGTCCAATTCATTATACAGTTCAAGTCTAGTTTAAGACAGTTGTTGAATTGATACTAACTTTATATGGGATGATCAGGCTATTATAAAGTATTATAAATGTCCTCAAAAGTCCCAAGGAAACAGCCGGGCACGGTGGCTTGTGCCTGTAAACTTTGGCCTATGAAGCAGCCAGGGCTAGGGATCACGGTTCGAGTCCCGCTTGGGGCCATAGCGAGACCTAGCTCCAAAAAATAGCTGGGCGTGGTGAGCGCCTGTCATCCCAACTACCTGGGAAGCTGAGGCTGGGGATTGCTTGAGTCTGTGGTACCCCAGGCAATGAGAGCCTGCGGTTCCACAAGCAAAAAATTGCGAGACCTAGTTTAAAAAAAAAAAAAAAAGTCCCAAGGAAACAAATAGTTATAGATATTGAGTCTGATGAAGAAAATGGAAAATAAATGTGGAATTGTGAAAGTTAACATGAAAATAAAAACAGCATCTTTTATAATCTCTAAATAATACAGCATAGGCATTTGTGGGTATATACTCTGAACAGCAATGACTGTCAGCTCCCCTCATTTTTTTCTTCAGGGCAGGATGTGTGGTTTATCATGTGAAACAATTCCACAGGCTGCCAAAATGAAATCTCACCTCTGCCCTCCACACACACACACACACACACACACACACACAAAGCAATCAAATTAAAAGGAAGGAGAGGCTTTAAATATGCTTCAATTAGTAGTATCAAAATAATAACGTGGCTTTCCTAGATGTTAAAAAACCCGTAAGTGGCATGCCTAAAAGCTGGTCGAATAAGCAAGCCTACCTCTAATGCCATAAAGATGGAGAACCTAAAGAGTAACATGGGTTCTTTCATAGCAGAGGTAGCAGTGGGAAAATAGAAAAACTGGCTTAGTCCTCATGAAAGCAAACTTCTTGATTCCTTACCATATTCCTGACAGTTAGACCAACACTCAACTCCAGGCAGAATGAGTTAAGCTAGCAGTATCTGGGACATCAAGTACCTTTTGTGAAAAATGGTCAGTGAAGGAAGGGAAGGGTATAGCTAGGAGAAAAGAAGAAAAACCACACACTGAATAATGTTCTACCTCAACCCAAGACTACTATTCAGTTACAATAACAATGACAATCAGACATGCATAACATTCCAATCATAACAGGAAATTAAGGACTTTCTCTCCTGAAAAAGAACTTGGGGAAAAAACAGACACTAAAATATGGGAATCAAACAATAAAAATAGCAGAATTCTAACTCACTATTCTAAAGTGAAGTCCTGAATCAAGAATTCCTTGCCATTTGCACAAAGTCCTTCTAATAACTTTAGAGTCACACTGTCAAAAGGAGGAGGGGAAAAAAAGGCATGATCAATTGTTCAAACATTCACTGAAAATCTCTAACATGAACAAGGGATGAAAAACAATCAAACAATAAAACAAACTTTAATACAATCACACAGACATGTACCACCCGTGGTACATGAATACACAGGTAAGCTTCATTCAATTTATTTAATAAAAATCAGCCCCATATGGTGGAGAAAAATACAAATAATAAAGCCATTCAACAGCAAAACATACAAAATCCCCTTTTATAAAGAACATGTAAAAAACACTCTGAGACATAAAAAAATTGAAAGAATCTACAAATATCTTCAGAATTGAGGAAAAATACTATAGTCATGAAATAAGAGTAGGGTCCTAAGAAAGGATCAAAAGTAAAATTTTTAACAGAGAAACTGGGAAGGATATTTTATAGCAGATATAAGAAATACAAGAAGAAAAAACAGGAACATTACAGGATCAACCTAGTAGATACATAATTGCAAAAAACAGACATTCTAGAAGGAAGAGAAAAAATGGGAGAGGAAACACACACACACACCAATTTTGAAGTACATAAGTTTCTGCCAAGGGTTCATCCAGTAAATGTCAAGCACTGTGAAGAAAAAAAATCCATATCAAGACTCATCATCATAAAATTTCAGAAGATTCAACACATACAGAAGACCCTGAAAGTTACAAGGGGAAAAAAAATTGCTAACCTGTCTTAGCTATGGATGGCTTTATTCTCCAATTTACACAGGTATCTGACAAAGCAGCTAAGTTTGTCAAGACAATTAAGCTAACATATTTAAATCAGCATATTATATACTACTGGTGGTATCATTTTATCAGGTACTTCATTCCCTAACCAAAATTCACCTAAAAATATTTAGTTACATTAACATTTTTCCATTTCTAGTCATCACAGTAAGATAATCACTGTCAAGTAACTATATAATATTAAAAATTACACTGGTAAATAATAGAAAAAATGTCAGAAGATAAGCTAGAATACAGACTGTATTAGATGCTCTCCCCCAAAAAAAAGACCTAAATCTTATATAGCAAGCAAAGCTGAATATTCCAAACACATTAAAGAAAAGATCATCAAGAGAATTCAAATAACAGAATTTGGTCTTTTATGTTAATAACAATGGACATTAAGGTGGCTAAAGGTATTGAATATTATGCACTGCTTAGGTAGAAATGGAAGGCAGAGTAATGTCAGATAAATGAGTAGACACAATTATTATTCACTGATTGAATCAAAGTGTTAACAAAATGCTCAACCAAATTTTTTTTCTTGGAATTCAGCATAACAAGGGAAAGGAGGGGAGTAAGTCTTTTGGAGGCATGTAATTAAATACTAACTCCACCAAAACCAATTGTGCAAACATCAGCAAGTTAACTTCTAAGTCCTAGTTCTTTCATACACTTGGCAGAGAAAATAGATCTCCTCATAAGACTATTCTAAAGAGTGAATGAAATTATATAACCCAGGTGATCCATTTTATAAATGTAAGCTACTATAGTTACTATTATACTCTGTTATTAATACTACTCCATCTCACGATGGTTAGCGTTAACACATTTTAAAGACTGCAAAGAATGGAAATAAACACATGATTTGATAAACATACTAATAAAAAACAGCAATATTCAGAGACTATTTAACCTGCATAAAAAAATAAAGATGCTTCAACTGTTTACAAATATAGGTGTAAATGTCATGGATAATTCAAGTTCATTATTTAGCTTTAGAAAATAACATTTATTTTCAAAGTTGGAAACGGAGGTAGTTAAGAGAAGGCTAAACTAATGCTTTACTAAAAACCACAATATTGTTTTGGTTTCCTGAAGCTTATGCAGAGTGGAAGGCAAACCACTAGAGTCACTCAGGACAATGGCTAGAAAGCCCCTCCCCCCCAATCCTTAAGGTAGAAATGTTTTTCGAATTGATTATGTTAATTAAAAGCATTATTCTTACTCTACATAATGTAAGAAATATAAATGTATCATATCTTTGTACCAGTTCCTAGCACAAAGCTTCAAAAACCCTCGAATTTGCTAATAGAAATGTTTTTGTTTTGTAAATGAGGTGACAGTGTAAAGGAAAAGCTCCTTCCAAAAAAACCACTGCTTAATGAGAAGTTTTTAATTTTTCAACCTCTTTTGGCCATCCCACCCTAACTACTGACCTCTGGGGAAATGAGGGACTAGAGACTGAGCTCAGTCACATGGCCATGGATTGAATCAATCATGCCTATGTACAGTGACCTTGATAAACATTCTGAATAACAAAGTTCAGAAGAAAGCTTACCAGTTGGTGAACATAGTTATATACTGAGAGTTTTGAACCCTGACTCCAGCAGGGGCCAGAATCTTTCCAAAACCTACCAGTTCTAAGTATTCAAATCTATGTACCTGTTCATCTGAATTGTTTCATATTTAATAAAGCGATAACTGTAAGAACTTTAAAGTTCTATAAATTGTTCTAGCATATTATCAGACTTGAAAAAGAGGAGTCATGGGAATCATCAAAGCAAGTGAAATTAGAGCCTCACAAGTGTGAGTAACCCATCCCTCCTACCTTCCCCAACTTTATCCTCACCCTTCCCCCCTTTCTCTGAAATGGAGACATCTTAAGGACTGAGGAATTTAACTTACAGGGTCTGCGCTTACTCCTGGTTGTGTCACAAATGACTGAATAGTTGGACATACAGTTGGTGTCACATAATTGCTGTAATGCCACTATTTATTCAGAAGTATTAGTTTTGAACATCTTTTACCTACTGCTTTAGCCAACAATTAAGAAATTTTATACCCAATAGTAATTCAAAATGGATTTGCAATGATCCAAAAGGGTCTGGCAGTTAATATCATGTATTTTGGAAGTATGCATCATTGAATTAACGAGCACTTAATAAATATCTATTTCATATAGTTAGACAGGTTACATATAACTTTAAACTACTAGCTTTTTGTCCATATCATAAAGCATACTTGTTTTAATCTGTTTAATCAATCTCTCCAACTAAATGTTAAGCAACTTGGTTTTACACAACAGTAAATACAAAATGAAAAATCAGTTTAGAACATTAATAGTCATTCACTATTTAATTAACCAAGTTGCTCAGAAAAAGAAGTATTCTTTGTCTCATTAATGCACCCACTAATTTTTTTGACACAACCTGACTACAAGTAAAAAGTGTCTTAGCGTCACTACAAGAAATTAATCTTATCAGGTATAATTTACATTCAATCAATATCTCCTCATTGCAAATTAGCATTCTTCCCAAAGAACTTAAAATCTGACTTGAAAGAAGATATACAAGATTAGATACCACTACACATCTCAACACATCTGCTAGCCTAAATCATTTTAGAGATATTATTTATTCCCCAAAATGGTAAGATTTGTCAATGGAATTGGGAGAAAAAGGTTTCAAAGTTGAGAAGTATATTAAAAACTTATTCAGCAAGGATCAACATATACTAAAATACTAGACTGATGAGAAAAAGGGATATTCACATGATGTCAAAGTATCAAAAGGAAAACTACTTCTTCCCAAGGAGAAATTAAGAAATTGGGAGGGGGGCAGTGTAAAGGGGGTTCAAGAGGGTGGGCACAATTTGGGGCACTAATATTATATGCACCCTGATGTGATACAATATCATATGACATCTATGAAGGACTTTTGTTAAGAACCTTTAATCTAACAAATCTAAAAGCCTAACTTGCAACTTACAGAACATGGGTTACAAGAATAAGAATGGATTGTAACAATACAGCAAAGTCATGATATCCACTGAATGTCTATAGGTTTTCACATGCAGAATAAAATACTGAAGCATATAAACTGCTTACTAGATTTTAAAGATAATACAATCAAATGTAACACATAATTCTTAATTAAATGTTAGTTTGAAAGAAAACATGACATGTTTTTGTGCTATCAATGGATTATCTGAAAGTAAATATAAGTACATGTCATTCTGCTCAATATTTAATAGGTACATAAACACATACATTCTTAAAATGTAACAGCCTTACCTTTTTTTTTTTTTTAGTTCCACTTAAAAAAAAAAAAAAAAGGCCAGGCATGGTGGCTCGTGCCTGTAAGCTTCAGCCTATGAAGCAGCTGGGGCTAGGAATCTCGGTTTGAGTCCCACCTGGGGCCTGTAGCGAGACCTTGTTCCAAAAAAATAGCTGGGCGTGGTAGCACGCGCCTGTAATTCCAGCTACCTGGGAAGCTGAGGCTGGAGATTGCTTGAGTCTGTGGTACCGCAGGCAACATGAGCCTGCGGTTCCATAGGCAAAAATAGTGAGACCTAGTCTCAAAAAAAAAAAAAAGTGATGACTCCCCTAAAACAGAGCCCTTAATCAAATTTATCCATGTTTCAAAATCTATTTTAAAATATGGTCAAATAATAATACTATCTGAGTCTCAATATGGCTATTTACTATATTAATTTTTCTGTATATTTTTAATTTTTCATAAATGAAGTCAGAAGAAAAAGAATGAAAGCTACAGAATGTTTTCATGCAAGCAATCCCCTTCTCTTCTACGATCTATCAAGACCACCGCCACCACCGCTATTGACTATTATTTTACAGGAAGACACTGCGCTGATTATTCAATTACAGGTTCCCCAAAGACACCATAAGTATCTCACCACAGAAAACGCTTATGGTATCCTGTATACCTAAAACTCCAACATCTCAACACACAAGTACTTCATATTTATAAAAGATCATGCTTTAGTAATGTTAACTTCCATTTAGTTTGTTTCCCCTAAGAAATGGAAGCGATGAAAGAAGGATAAATTAGATCTGGTCTTTCTGCATTGTGTTTACCATGAGACAGCATGCAAATCAGCTAGACAGAGGAAATACTAAGCTGTCAGCAACTTCTGGTTTGCACCATGGCCAAAACAAACAAACCAAAAAAATGTCATTTGCAAATTATCTTCAAGATAAGTGGAACAGGTATTCACAAGGCTATGGAATTTTAATCAGAGGAAAAGATCCTTTAATCCAGTGACTCCGTGATCTATCGGCTTCATTACTTGAAGTTGAAGCAATGACTCCAAGAGTTTCTTCTAAAAGTGAAATATTCCTAAAAATGATTACTAATTTAAATTATTTTTCTTATTTTCTTTTTGTTATTGAGGTAATACTGGTTTGCAATACTGTATATGATTCATAGGTATAATATCACACCTCTTGCCAAAATGATTTTATCAGTGCTCTCTACTCTCTAACACAAGGCAATGAAACAATGAGTCAGGAACAGATGTTTGGGAACAGGAACAGATTGGATGGGAATGGGAGAAATTTGGTAAGAGGTAAAAGGTACAACATTTTCACAGCCTTATGTGAATATACAAGCATTTCTAAGTAACTGCCCTATTTAAGTTTCATAACATTGTGGGCAATGTATCTCTTCCTATTCTACAAATGAAGAATGAGTTAACACTGAGAAAGAAGGCAGGCAGGCAGTCCAATAACAAACCTGATAACATGGAGTCAAAGAATTTTCCCCCATTTCATGTTATAATGACTTCTACAACCACACCTGTCCTTGTTAGTTATGCCAAAAGTCTCTCTATAAAACAACAAATAGGAGAATACGGAAATAACATGAAATTTAATGGGAGCAAAAGGAAAATCAAAGATTCAAGAGAAAGCCCTCTCCTACCACAGTTTTCTTCTTGATAGAATCTTACTTCATAGGTAGTATTTTTTTATACAGAAGAGGTCTATTAATCAAAATGACATTTAATTTGAACTGCACAGTATTTTAAAAAATTGTGGCACTTCAGATAGTGATCTAGATTTTAGCTTCTCTTGAAAATCTTAAACAAGAAATCAATGAGTCCTCTTTCCTGTATAACATCACTCAGCCCAAGTGTCAGTTACTGTACCCTCTACTCTGTACTGTTCTAACGCACTCACTGGCCCACCTCACTCTGACATTATTGCCTGGCCTGAGCAGGCAACTGAATTTGCAAATCCTACAATAAGAACTTCTTTCTAAAAGTTTCATTCACCACAATATTTACACTTGCTCTATTTACAGAGTTTCTCTTAGTTCGGGTTGTAAGTTGTCTGAGGATAGAGACTGTGTCTACCTCATTTAACACAGTATCATCAAAGCCTACCACCTTGTTTGACATTACATTACTTGTTGACATAAAAATAAATTAGTTCTACTGGTAGTTCTAACTGACAAGCTACAACTGTTATATTGATAATCTGTGAATAAAAAGTAATTAATCTCTGATATAATTTTCTCTTGACATTACCTATATAGCTAATGAACCATACAAATTCTTAAAAATAAATTTTATTTCTTTATTATGTAAAGCATTCATTCAACTAAAACATTACTGTTCATAATGTGCCAATTATTGCTCTGGGTGGTAGGGATAAAGTTAACAAAAAGTTTCGCCCATTCAAGATGATTCAATTCCTCATTCTTTTTATTGTTACAATGGTCCAAAAGTAATATACATTCACTAGAACTCCTACTTTGAATTATGAATTTTGATCTTTTCCCAGGGTACTGAAATAAAGTTATTTCTTGTGATGTTTGACAACAGTAAGGACCAGCAGGTCCCAATAAGCAACTGGACCTCAAAGAAGAGCAAATAATACAGTATATTGTGTTGCCAACTAATTTCAATTTACAATTTTAAGTTGAGGAGGATCTGCACAATAAATGAAAGCAGCCCCCTTGCCTTTTGTGTTTATAGTCTTGAACAACTAAACAAGTGAAAAGCCGCTACACAGAAGATAGTGGTTATGTTCCGGAAAGAAAAAAAGATCTTAACAAGGGGATGAATGGTAGATTGGAATATAAGGATGTTAAAATATTTAATACAGATGCATAAGGAAGGTCTAAAATGGCTGGGAGTAAAGATAAAGCATTGGGAATATGCCAAAAGATACAAGGGCAAGGGCATTCCAGGTAGGGAAATAGGATGTGCAACAGCCCTTAGTTAGGAGCAGTCATATGTCTGAAGGAGAGCAAAGAGTTCATTATGCTTAGAGTGAAATAGGAAATGAAACTGTAGTGAAAGGGGGAGCTAGAGAATGAAGAGTCTTATGTATGGATGAAGGAAGGTAGAGGCTTTGGTTTTGCTGCAAATAAAGTGGAAAGTCACTGGAGGTTTCTCAATACAGAAGAGACATGACTGGACTCATATTTTACTGTGTGGGGAAGAGAGCTAAAAAAGGGGTAGGGGGACCAGTCAGTGGGCTACTGCAAGAATTCTTTTGTTGCCTTTGAACAGGCAGTGGGAATAGTAATAAAAAATTCATGTATTTTAAAGGCAGAGCTGACAGGATTTCTGGATGACTAGATATGAAACATGAGAGAAAGAGTAGTTAAAAATGACTACATGGTATTTGGACTAATGATATGCAATGATGAAATCCTATTAAGGGTGATGGGAAAAATTACATTGGGAGCTAATTTAACATACATCTCTCATACTTCTGCATATCTTGCAAGTAAAGGGACTGAATGCCTTTGTTCTGAAATATTTTTCAACATTATCTGAATAGTGAACACAGTGAAGCCTTAGAAGACAGTCACTGTATACCGCTAGGGCAAAGGATAGTTTTGTTTACTGCCCAGCATAATAAAAAAATGTTAGGCCGAGCATGGTGGCACATGCCTGTAAGCAGCACCCTAAGAAGCTGCCCCACTAGGGGCAAAGTAGCAAGACCTAGTTTCAAAAAAAATAACTAGGAGTGGTGGTGCGTACCTGTAATCCCAGCTACCTGGGAAGCTGAGGCTGGGGATTGCTTGAGTC